>QEPC01013055.1:777969-872551 GCA_003113815.1 Sphenodon punctatus
AGCAATCAGGGGACATAGTTTACACATCCAGGCTGGTCAATTATCATCACAATCACATCCTGCAGCACTGTGACAGAGGACATAAGAGAATCTCTATTGACTCTTTCCTAAACAGATGCTTCTGACTTTCCAGTAACAAGTGGGGGAGAGATGTTGGGATGGTCACAGCACAGAATGAGGATATTTGGTTGATGTTTCTGCTGGCCAATTGGTATCACAAACCGATCTTATACCACAGTGACATAAGAGAATCCCTGGCATAGGCCCCTTCTCTACATATGCTGTGCAGACATATAAAATTGGGACCCTTTATCACAGCTTTCTGATATATGGCAGAGATTATAATGAAATGATAATGAAAGTGTTATATACAGCCCTGCCAAATTTCATGTACACTGGTTGGACTACAAAGATGTTAGTCACATATACATTTATATGTTAATTGCTTATACCACCAGGACACTTTATCCAATACTTCTGGAAGTTGGTAAAGACAGTAAATATCGGAAGGGGTGTAAACCTGCCAAGTGTCGTCTACATTAGATATGAGGCAAAGAGGTTACAGCTAAGAATGTATATGAATGCATATTAAGAATTTTACAAAAAAATAATAATTCAATTGCTTCTAAAATTGGATTCCTTTACTTGTGAAATTTGGTACACTTAATGCCTTCCATTGGAGGTATATGCAGTCCAGGTTTCAGTCACATATAGTGAAAAACAACAAAGTTACAGTCAAAAATGTGCTTTCCAGTGAAACCAATGAAAATGAAAGCCAAAACGAAATTTTGGCCTCCTGAGCCCCCCCTGAAGCCTCCTGAGCCCCCCCTGTGAATCCGCCCATAAGCACTGCACGCTTTGTATGCAGGATCAATGCATCTGCTGTTGGAGGAATATTTTCTATCGCCCTGTGTTTCCTTGTGAATAAGACACGTCTGCAATCATTGACATTTTCGAGCTGTGAAGTTTGATTGTACAGGAGTACAACAAACCACTGCAGCAGGGCATGCGTTACTTCATCTCTTGTATAGTTTGCTGTAGACAGCTGTAGGAATGCATGGCCAACCTCTCGAAATGCCATTCGTATTTCTCATATTGTACGCTTTCGTATTCCAGAGAAGGCAGAAACTGTTTCGTAACTAGTAAAGGAGTAGAAATCCAGCAAAGGTCTATGCATTTCTACTGGCAGTTGAGAGCAGATGGGAATAAACTGCCAAAACATACCAGTGCCATATTCAATCCACAAATCCTGAACGTTTTCAACCTTCGAGAAGGCTGCCACTGACATCAGAGTCTACAGTTCTGATGAGTATTTTTGTATACCCATTTTCTGCTGTGTGCTTTACATGGAGAAGTAAACTAGCATCTGCTTCCTCATGTGAAGCTGGTGAAATGCTGTTCACATTAATGTTTTGGTAATGTAATGACTTTCTCCTTGAATGTGCATAGAATTTATCTGCAAATGTATACAGTACCATTTGATCAGCTTAGTAAATGGAAAAGTTGCTGCTTGTTTTCATCACAACTGAGAAATTTATTAAACTGCTTTGGAATGGCAGTTGACATTTTCACTTGGATGTGGATCCCACTTTCTCGTGATCTAGTTTTGCTTTTCAGACTGTCAGGACTGTATCTGTCGAATACCACATCAATATGAGGCACCGTCTGCAGTTGGCATTCAATGTGCGATTTGAAGGCCAAGTCACAGTAGTCCGAAAATGTTTTTGCATTGCCATAATTAATCATATGCACTACCACACCTCCATCAATTATTGCAGCAGTCGCATTTGGCTCAGTGGAGATGGTATGCTTTGTTCTGCTGTTGCCACATTGACACTCTCTATAGTTCAGGATGTCGGACTTACTGCTTGATTTTCATAGTCGGCCACCCTCTGAAATGGATTGTGGGCAAGTCTGATTCTTGTGGGGCGGGGGGGAAGTCCGCGACATCACCTTTCCGTGTTTTGGTGGCCACCTACAACTTGCAGAACAGGTTAGAGTCTTTACACAAGTCAGCTGTCTTGGCCTTGGTCTTGCATATCCTTTTTCCTGTGACATTAAAGATAGTACTGTTGTTTCTGGAAATGACTTAATAGACTGACTGCCTTCTTCAAGATGATGAATGACAGTCTTCATACTGCTTCAGTCGTTTTGCGTAGGCTTCTTTTACAGCCTTCACAGTATTGTCATACATTATGTTCCTACATCCAACAGAAACGAACTCATCCTGTTCAAATGGGTTTCCATATGCATTAAACATTCTGATAACTTGCTTCACATGCCTCATGAACTGCTTTAGTATCTTCATGATGAGGGTTACCTGACAGGTCTTTGCGACTCTTGTGTTTGAAAAAAATGACGTCTTTGAATTCACGACTATAGTAGCATGAATTAACTGTAGGTACAGGTGGATCAGCACTACTTTCCCACATGCAGGAATGTTGGTTTATGATTCAGGCTGGTGAAGGTTTACATACCGATTCCAGTGTGTGATGTCTGAGGTCGACTTCTTTGTGGTTGTCTTCCTCGGATTGTGGCTGCTGAATGATTGCCACAGTTGATCCGTGAAAAGAGGTGACTGCAGTTGATCACTGATTCTGGTCTAGGTTGTCGATAGTAGCAGTGATGAATACATTGGAATCAACCTTCGGTGGACAAACACCATCTTAAGCATAACAGATTTGTAACTGTTGTAGATACCTATTGTACTCTGTCATATGAGACACTCAAACCAAGACCATACAGTTTATCCACTATTTTTCTCCTCTTAGTGAGGTTGTGTATCAAAAGTCCCACATAAAACAGAAGTGGGGTTTCCCTGTCAATGAGGTGACTCGTTCTTTCGCGGTTGGGTCCTCTTTCTTCCTCTGTCTCCGACTAATCCTCTGCACGGGTAGCTCTGTGGATGGTCGCTGGGAGGCAGAAGAAGAAAAGCTTTACTGCGCCTGCGTGAAGAGCTATCCCCCCAGCATTCCTCAGTCCATCTTCTGCCTTCGGGCCGTCAGGTGTGCAAGTGCTTCCTCTCCGGAACCTAAAAAGAAAGAACAAAATTAGTATAAAGAGAGCTCGCAAGCCAGAATTCAGAGGCAATTGGGAGCGAGCGAGCGGGGCTTGAAAGGGGCAGCGTTCTCCCCCATCCTCAGGCGAACGCGGAGCGCCCGGTCGGTTCCTGCGCAAAGTGCCCGGGAACGGGAGAGCGGGGCGCAGTGACAACCTCGGAAAGGAACCCAGATTAGCCTCCCCCCACCAAGTAACAGCACCGATCAGCGGGAACCGTTTCTGCCACCACGCTTTTTTTCATTCAGCAGCGCTGTGGCGCAGACCGATATGGAGGGGGCTCAGGAAAAGGAAGCGCAGCAAGTGGCAGATCATCAGGAGAGCCCACAGGTAGACATGCCCTTCCTGGCATCCCCGATGGAAAAAAAATCTTACTCACTGGACAAGTTATGTGAGTTACAGACAAAAGGCCCTTATAAAATCCCCTCCCCACGAGCAGTTAGACCAAAGGGGGGGAAAGCCTCGAAGAAAGTGGGAAACGAGGCAAAAGGGCCCACAAGGGGGCCCTCGGGTGAAACGGTTAGAGTCCTTTGGCACCTCGGAGGACAGTGGCAGGGAGACCCAGCCTAAAAGGCGCAGAGAGGTGGAGGAGGGCCTAATTCTGTCCGCTTCAGATATAAATTCGGGACAAGAGTGGGATGAGGTACAGGGATTGGCTTCCCAGGAAGCGTTACCTGACCCTAGAGACAGACACAGATAATTTCCTCTCAACTATAAGGAGAAATTTATGGCCCAGGTCTCTTAAAACCCTCCAGCTGGTGGAAAAGCCAGGAAAGGAGGACTCCTCAGATTCCCAAGAGGAAGAGGAGAGAGATTATATTCTCTTCCTCCATGACAGAGAGGCAGGGGGTCCCCTGGACAAAGTTTTGGAAAAACTGGTCTTGTAGGAGTGGAAACACCCAGACAAGACCCAGAGGATGAATAAAACAGTCCTCCCTGTACTCCTTCTCCAGGAAGAAGGAACCAATGTTTAAGAACCCAAAGGTGGAGGGGTCGTCTGGGCATGCGTGAGTGACAGACGTGTGTGGCTGAGCTCCCTCCCGACCCAAAGGAAGAAAGGTAAAAAAAAGCAGTAAATGCCTCAGTAAACAAGAAATAAGTAGTCACAATGAAAAAAGGGAATGAGCCTGAGCAAAAAAGACGGCTTAGAAATCACAATTGATAAGACCGGGCTCCCGCGGTGAAGCACGCGACGGGGAGAGGCACCAGGCAACAAAATGGCGGCGTCAGTAATGCAGGAAAGCACCGGGGACCCGGCCACAATACAGCAAGTACTAGAGCTATTCAAATCAAAAATCACAAATGGATGGAATAACAAAGAGAATTGAGGAAGTGGAGAGCAGAGTAAGAGAGCAAGAGGACAGAGAGAATAACAATGAACAGAGAGCAGCTCACACAGAAGCTGATGTAAAGACTCTACAGGATAAACTGGAGGATTTGGAAAATCGTTCCAGGCGAAACAATTTAAGAATAAAGGGGGTACCAGAAGGAACAGAAGCTGTGGGAGTGGGGGACCTGGTGCAGCGAGTCATGCAAGAAATATTTCCTGAAAAACAAGACTTACACCTGCTGGAGCTAGAAAGAGCACACAGGTCCCTCCGCCCCAAACCCAAAGATCAGGATCCCCCGGGGGCTTTGATAGTAAAATTCCTCAGATTTCAGGCAAAAGAGAACATACTGAGGGCAGCCAGAAATACCAAAGACTTGAACTTTCAGGGACATAAGATATCAATCTTCCCAGACCTGGCCTTCGAGACAGTACAAAAAAGGAAAGTCTGGAGAAAATACCTAGACATCTTCCAAAAAATGGGTATAAAAGCTCAGGTCTTCTTTCCTGCAAAGTTCTCCTTCATCTTTAAAGATAGAAGATATTTTACACAGCAAGAAGATTTGCAAAGATTCATGGAAAAAAACTTTAAAGAAAACAATTGAGGACTAACAAGCAGTAAGAAACTGGACAATTAATGTTGGTGACTATATAAATATAAAGACAAATATATATGAGAGGTATTTTTTGAAAATAAGAAATGTTAAATAAGGGTTGGGAGGGAGTGGAGGGCCTATATCCCACGTTACTCCAGTTAAGGGGGCCCCTTGGGGAAGGTTAGAGGGTTTGTTAAAAGGTTGACTTAGAGGGGTGGAATAGGTGAGGGTGGGGCTAAAGGGGGGACCAAGGGATGGTTATAGAAATGGGAATTGGGGGGAGGGCGGAAGAAACTAAGGGAAGTAGACTAGAATATAAGCATAGGAATAACGTAGAAATAGTGAAAGGATACAAGAAAGATAATAGTGAAATGGAATGGATCTGAAAATAAAGTGAAAAACACACACTGGAGATATTACAAAAGAATGGAAAAGGTAATGCAGAAGAGAAAAGAAAATAGATACCATGCAAATGGATAGTCTTAAAGTAATATCCGTCAAAGTCTGCGGCCTTAATAATCCTATAAAACGAAGAAGGGTATGGCAATTTATAAAAAAAATACAGCCACATATATTCATGATGCAAGAAACGCACCTGATAGCACAGGATAACTTTAGATTTAGTAATAAAGATTATAAAATATACTTCACAAATGGGGAGGAAAAAAGCAGGGGTTCTAATAGGAATATCCAAATCCTTGAAAATGCAAATAAAAGAAATTAACAAAGATAACCAAGACCGAATATTAATACTAAAGGGACTGATAGATCAAGAAAAATACACCATAGCAACAGTGTATGCCCCTAACAATAACACTAGGGCCTTCCTAACTAAATTAATCCCAGAGATCATAGAAACAGAAGGAAGAGCTATTGTAAGTGGAGATTTTAACTCCCCACTAACATCTCTGGATCAATTTACTAAGGCACCCCTAAACAAGCAACAAGAGAAAATAAAAAAAGTAATTGAAGATAATCAATGGAGAGAAATCTAGCGAGTATTCCATCCACAGGAGCAGGGATTTGAACCCTCATAAAACATCATCCAAGATAGACCACATTCTGGTCAATAAGGAACTACTGCCTATTTGTGTGAGAGCATATATACAAATTATCCCTTTCTCAGACCATAATGCAATAGTAGCAGAGATAAACACTAATTTGAACAAAAAAGAAACCACACAGGCTTGGAAACTCAAATTTCTTTATTTAAGCAATAAATGGATCCAGGAAAAACTCCAAGAGGGGTTACAGGAATACATGCAGAACAATGATCAGCCAGGTATGTCCATAATGACCATATGGGATGCAGCAAAAGCAGTACTTAGAGGACAAATCATAACACAGGGGGCTCAACTAAGGAAAGAAAATGGGGCACAGATTAGTCAACTTTACCTCCAGATAAAACAGCTAGTAAAACAACCAGTAATAAATGCAAAGAAGATAGCTGAGATGAAAACACAGATAAATCTATTAGAAACAGAAGCCACAATAAACAAACTTAGATATACCAAAGCATACTACTATGAAAAGGCGAACAAAGCAGATAAGGTCTTGGCATGGATGATAAAGAAAAAGAGACAAAAATTAGATATCCCATACATAAGACAAAATCCAGAATCAGACATGCTAAAAGGCACAGACAAAGAGCAATGTTTCTTTCAATTTTATAGCAATATATATAAATCTACAGAGCCCACCCAAGAGAATATACATAAGTTTTTAGACAAAATTAAGATACCAAAAATCAATCAGGCCCCAAAAGAGTTTTTAAACAGAGACATAGAAGAAAAAGAAATTAATGATGCTATTAAACAGCTACCCCAAAACAAGGCGGCTGGACCAGATGGATATTTGTGTGAATTTTACAAAACATTTGCAAAAAGCCTGTCCCCAATATTAAAAAGAGTATTTAATGAAACGATTAGACAGCAGACTATGCCAGACACATTCTATGAGGCCAATATTATGCTTTGTCCCAAAGAGGATAAAAATAAGGAAGTGTGCAGTGGATATAGGCCAATCTCTTTAATCAATACAGACGCAAAAATATTTAAAAGATCCTGGCAGACAGACTAAAATTAATAAAACCTGAAGTAATAGAAATGGATCAAACAGGTTTCATGCCAGGGAGACTGGCATAGATAATATACGAAAAGTTATAGACCTCATTACATACATTAAGACAAACAATAAACCAGCAGCCATCATCTCACTGGATGTGGAGAAGGACTTCGATTTTGTGGAACATAAATTCTTGCTGGAAACCATGAAACGAATGGGAATGGAAGGACAATTCCTTAAATGGCTTCAGATAATATACAAGAAACCCAGAGCCAGAATTTTACTAGATGGTAAGACAACTGCTGACTTTAAACTGACTAGGGGTACCCGGCAGGGATGCCCCCTATCACCACTTTTATTTAACATAGCTATCGAACCCCTGGCCATAGCAATAAGAGCACAGCAGCAAATTAAAGGTATACAGATGCAGCAAAAGGAATTTAAGGTAGCAATGTATGCAGATGATATGATAAGTTTAACTGACCTCCCTACATCCATGCCTAAATTAATCGAAATCATCACACAATTTGGTAAAGTGTCGGGGTATAAAGTGAACATAAATAAGTCCCAAATGTTACTCTTCCATGAGGAAAAGCTAAACGCACCAGAAAAACAAAAGGCCACACCTTTCAAGATACAAGATAGCCATATAAAATATTTGGGAATAAATATCCCAAAAAAATGGAAGAACCTATATAAACTAAACTTTGCCCCCATATTAGAAGAAGTCAAAAGGAAAGAGGAGTGGAAAAAATTACAAATTTCATGGCTAGGTAGAATAAATATAGTTAAAATGGCCTTACTACCAAAATTGCTTTATACATCATTTGCCCTGCCGATCAGAGTCCCCAAGGAATACTTTGATGTAATAAATAAGAACATAGCAAGAATAGTATGGCAAAGTTAGATGATCAATATTGTATACAAGAAAGGAAAAAGGGGGACAAAATATGCCAGATATAAAAATGTATCATTGGACTTTGGCCTTCCGAGGTATAAAAATATGGTACCAAAATGAGTCAAATCCAGATTGGATCGAAATTGAAAAAGAATACTATGGTATGAATACATTTATCAATATACTAACAGATGGACAGCAGGTGCAGACTTAAAGGGGAAGTGAGCATCCATTTATAGAGTACACGCTACAAATTTGGGAAACATGCTTTAAAAAAGCAGAAATTTTAATAGACATCACCCTTCACACCTATATTTGGCAATTGGAGCAAAACAGCGGGGATCCCTACAACCATAAAAAAGCAATGGGGGAAAAAAAAAGACTAAAATGGGCTACACGTTTGTTTGTGGGACAAGAGTTTCTAACTCTAGATACCATAAACCAGAAAATAAGACAGACTTTATGGTATATGCAAAAATTAGAAGCAAATATACACAAAAACAAAATCACATTACCTACGAACACATGAACTAGAAAAAGTATTATACAGAGACCCCTCTTAGCTGCACGTGCTATCTAAGATCTATAGAGTACTGTATACCATGTATAACTTACCAGATGTGGGGTATGTGGCAGCATGGGAAGAAGATCTACAGGAAAAAATAGAAAAAAAAAGAATTAACAATGTTGTGGCAAATAATGCATAAATCATCAAGATCACTGTCAGTATCAGAACCACAAATAAAAACAATTTATAGAATGTATTATACACCACAAAGACTACAAAAAATGAATGAGCACTACCCACAACAGTGTTGGCAAGGATGTAAAGAGGTGGGCACATGGATGCACTGCTGGTGGACATGTATCCAAAAACTCTTTATATGTGGGCAAGTCTGGACTTATCTGAATCAGATAGCACAACAGGAAATACCATTCACACCAAAGTTTGCTCAAATAGGAATCCACACAGAACTACAAATTAGAAAGGAAAGAGAAATAGCGTGTCAACAACTTAGACTGGCAGCGATATACACCACAGTTTGCAATTGGAAATCCACAAGAAAACCTTCGATTAAACAATGGAAACAAAGACTGTGGTGAACACTTACCATGGAGAGAATCCAAGCAGAACTGCATTCAGACTTGGAAGGATTTTATGCAGTGTGGAATTACATATGGGACTTGATCCAAACCGAGAATGAGCCGAGCGAGAAACAGGTTTCAGTATGTTTAACTAAAATATGAAAGTTGTCAATAACATAGATAAACAGGGACCAAAGCTGTAACCCTAGGTCCCTTAGAGACTGAAAGTATGTTAAGATATTTAGATAAGATATTGGTTATTGTATAACTTGAAAAATAATAAAAAAGGATTTATAAAAACAAAACAAAAAAGGAACCCAAAGGTGGATGCAGCGGCAGTCTCTCTAGCCTGGCAAACAGTATTCCTCACAGAGGGGGACTCCTATCCTAGGGACCCCACAGACAGGGCCATAGACACAGCCCTTCGCAGGGGTCTGGACCTCATGGCTTCCTCTCTGACAATCAATATCCTATCGTCCTACGTGGCGAGAGCCATGTTAGCCTGGATGCAGAAAGCACAGGATCCAGAGATTACAGATAAGAGGGTCCAGGTCATCTCATCACGCATCTCTCTGGCAACGATCTTTTTGGCTTCTAGGGATGGATTCTAGGGGATGGGTGGCATGAGCACTAGATAGCTCCATGTCTGCCAGGCAAAGGCTGTGACTCAGGTCTTGGCAGGGGGACATCAATGCCAAGAACTTATTAGTGGCAGCCCTCTACAAGGGTCAAAAATTGTTTGGATTGTGCCTAGACAAGGTGCTGGCAGATGCAAACGATAAAACTAAACACAAGAACCTACAGCAAGTAGGGGCAAGGAAAAGGCTTTTTCGTAACACATCATACAAGCCCAGGGGAGGGTATGGAGCTTTCAGAAAATTTCAAGGACAATTTAGAGAACCATCAGGAAGCTTGTCCTTTCGATACAGGGGCAACAGACAGGGACCTAGATTTGAGAAGCATAAGCAGAAGAACCCCAGCCCCATCCAACACAAACAAGATGCATGGCTATGCAGAGGAGTTGGAGGTAGGGGCAGGCTACAACTTTTTGCAGCACTCTGGGGAAAGTTGGTCGCAGACACATGGGTGAAAGACACAGTATCCCATGGCTACCATGTAGAGCTAGTTTTCCCTCCTTGACAAGGCTTTATTGCTTCTCCCGTATCAAACTCCCAGGAGAAACACAGCACCATGAAGGGAGAAATTCAAAGACTTACGCATCAGGGCTATAGAACCAGTTCCTCATCAGCAGTCAGGCCAGGGGCTGTACTCTATAATTTTTCTAGTATCCAAAAAAGCAGGGTCCTGGAGAGCTGTTTTGTACTTGAAACAGTTAAACAAAGCAGTAAGACCACAAAATGTCAAAATGGAGACAGTAGCTTCCATCTGCCAAAGCNCAGAAAAACAAAAGGCCACACCTTTCAAGATACAAGATAGCCATATAAAATATTTGGGAATAAATATCCCAAAAAAATGGAAGAACCTATATAAACTAAACTTTGCCCCCATATTAGAAGAAGTCAAAAGGAAAGAGGAGTGGAAAAAATTACAAATTTCATGGCTAGGTAGAATAAATATAGTTAAAATGGCCTTACTACCAAAATTGCTTTATACATCATTTGCCCTGCCGATCAGAGTCCCCAAGGAATACTTTGATGTAATAAATAAGAACATAGCAAGAATAGTATGGCAAAGTTAGATGATCAATATTGTATACAAGAAAGGAAAAAGGGGGACAAAATATGCCAGATATAAAAATGTATCATTGGACTTTGGCCTTCCGAGGTATAAAAATATGGTACCAAAATGAGTCAAATCCAGATTGGATCGAAATTGAAAAAGAATACTATGGTATGAATACATTTATCAATATACTAACAGATGGACAGCAGGTGCAGACTTAAAGGGGAAGTGAGCATCCATTTATAGAGTACACGCTACAAATTTGGGAAACATGCTTTAAAAAAGCAGAAATTTTAATAGACATCACCCTTCACACCTATATTTGGCAATTGGAGCAAAACAGCGGGGATCCCTACAACCATAAAAAAGCAATGGGGGAAAAAAAAAGACTAAAATGGGCTACACGTTTGTTTGTGGGACAAGAGTTTCTAACTCTAGATACCATAAACCAGAAAATAAGACAGACTTTATGGTATATGCAAAAATTAGAAGCAAATATACACAAAAACAAAATCACATTACCTACGAACAACACATGAACTAGAAAAAGTATTATACAGAGACCCCTCTCAGCTGCACGTGCTATCTAAGATCTATAGAGTACTGTATACCATGTATAACTTACCAGATGTGGGGTATGTGGCAGCATGGGAAGAAGATCTACAGGAAAAAATAGAAAAAAAAGAATTAACAATGTTGTGGCAAATAATGCATAAATCATCAAGATCACTGTCAGTATCAGAACCACAAATAAAAACAATTTATAGAATGTATTATACACCACAAAGACTACAAAAAATGAATGAGCACTACCCACAACAGTGTTGGCAAGGATGTAAAGAGGTGGGCACATGGATGCACTGCTGGTGGACATGTATCCAAAAACTCTTTATATGTGGGCAAGTCTGGACTTATCTGAATCAGATAGCACAACAGGAAATACCATTCACACCAAAGTTTGCTCAAATAGGAATCCACACAGAACTACAAATTAGAAAGGAAAGAGAAATAGCGTGTCAACAACTTAGACTGGCAGCGATATACACCACAGTTTGCAATTGGAAATCCACAAGAAAACCTTCGATTAAACAATGGAAACAAAGACTGTGGTGAACACTTACCATGGAGAGAATCCAAGCAGAACTGCATTCAGACTTGGAAGGATTTTATGCAGTGTGGAATTACATATGGGACTTGATCCAAACCGAGAATGAGCCGAGCGAGAAACAGGTTTCAGTATGTTTAACTAAAATATGAAAGTTGTCAATAACATAGATAAACAGGGACCAAAGCTGTAACCCTAGGTCCCTTAGAGACTGAAAGTATGTTAAGATATTTAGATAAGATATTGGTTATTGTATAACTTGAAAAATAATAAAAAAGGATTTATAAAAACAAAACAAAAAAGGAACCCAAAGGTGGATGCAGCGGCAGTCTCTCTAGCCTGGCAAACAGTATTCCTCACAGAGGGGGACTCCTATCCTAGGGACCCCACAGACAGGGCCATAGACACAGCCCTTCGCAGGGGTCTGGACCTCATGGCTTCCTCTCTGACAATCAATATCCTATCGTCCTACGTGGCGAGAGCCATGTTAGCCTGGATGCAGAAAGCACAGGATCCAGAGATTACAGATAAGAGGGTCCAGGTCATCTCATCACGCATCTCTCTGGCAACGATCTTTTTGGCTTCTAGGGATGGATTCTAGGGGATGGGTGGCATGAGCACTAGATAGCTCCATGTCTGCCAGGCAAAGGCTGTGACTCAGGTCTTGGCAGGGGGACATCAATGCCAAGAACTTATTAGTGGCAGCCCTCTACAAGGGTCAAAAATTGTTTGGATTGTGCCTAGACAAGGTGCTGGCAGATGCAAACGATAAAACTAAACACAAGAACCTACAGCAAGTAGGGGCAAGGAAAAGGCTTTTTCGTAACACATCATACAAGCCCAGGGGAGGGTATGGAGCTTTCAGAAAATTTCAAGGACAATTTAGAGAACCATCAGGAAGCTTGTCCTTTCGATACAGGGGCAACAGACAGGGACCTAGATTTGAGAAGCATAAGCAGAAGAACCCCAGCCCCATCCAACACAAACAAGATGCATGGCTATGCAGAGGAGTTGGAGGTAGGGGCAGGCTACAACTTTTTGCAGCACTCTGGGGAAAGTTGGTCGCAGACACATGGGTGAAAGACACAGTATCCCATGGCTACCATGTAGAGCTAGTTTTCCCTCCTTGACAAGGCTTTATTGCTTCTCCCGTATCAAACTCCCAGGAGAAACACAGCACCATGAAGGGAGAAATTCAAAGACTTACGCATCAGGGCTATAGAACCAGTTCCTCATCAGCAGTCAGGCCAGGGGCTGTACTCTATAATTTTTCTAGTATCCAAAAAAGCAGGGTCCTGGAGAGCTGTTTTGTACTTGAAACAGTTAAACAAAGCAGTAAGACCACAAAATGTCAAAATGGAGACAGTAGCTTCCATCTGCCAAAGCCTAAGGGTGGGGGGGTGGGGAACTGGATGGCGTCCCTAGACCTTCGGGAAGCATATCTCCATATACCAGTTTAGCAACCACACAGGAAGTGGCTCCGTTTTTGCTACCAAAACAGACACTACCAGTTCAGGTCTCTCCTGTCCGGTCTGTCATCAGCTCCAAGAACATTCAGCAAAGTTCTGATACCTCCGGTAGTGAATCTCAGACAATAGGGGATCCATCTGTACCCCTACCTTGATGACCTACGCAAAGATCCTAGCGGATGTGGAAAGAATGATCATCTATCTCAATTCACACGGCTTTCTGATCAACAAGGAGAAGAGCCATCTCTCACCAACATGCAGACTGGAGCATCTAGGTGTCATCCTAGATACAACCTTAGGAACCACCTTCATTCCACCTCTTAGACAACACAAGATCCAAGCTCTAATCCGCCTCTTACACCATCAGAAGAGAGCAAGATTAAAGAATCTAGCCCAACTTCTGGGTCTCCTGGTATCGTGTACCAGGCAGGTACAGTGGGGCCGATTTCACCTCCGACCCTTGCAGCAGCTGCTGCAACCTATGCAGCTAGAGTGCACGCGAGGATCCAATCCCTGGGTAACCATTCCAAGAGGTTTTGCTCGATCAATGTCCTGGTGGTTAAGGGCGGAAACATTTGCCACAGGAACTCCCTTAACAGAGCCAAGTTGAGAGGTGGTGACCACAGATGCCAGTCTAACGGGATGGGGAGCACACTCCAGTCCCAAATCAGTACAGGGTCTCTGGAGCAGGAGGGATCAGGCCCACAGTATTAACTTCCTGGAGCTGAAGGCAATCGGGCTAGCCCTACAACACCTAGACAAAACTCTCCACAACCAACACATACTAGTGTATACAGACAATGTAACAGCCAAGGCCTATATAAACTACCAAGGGGGCTCCAGAGCTCCAGCTCTACACAGGGAAGCGGTGAGGCTATTCTTGTGGTCGCAAGAGAACCTCCTGTCTCTAAAGGCACTATGTATAAGGGGACAGAACAACACACAGGCAGACTGGCTCAGCCGAGCATCAATCGAGCCACACGAATGGACCTTGCACAGGGACGTGTTCAAGGACCTGATGACAAGATTCGGTCTTCCGAGGGTAGACTTATTCACCAATCGAGAAAACACCCAGCTACCAAACTTCTTTTCCAAGACGTAGTGCAGAACAGCAGCAGCTGTGGACGCACTAAACTAACCTTGGCCTTCCCTCCTACGCCACTGATAGCGAGGACAGTGTCAAAACGTATCAGGGAACAGGCTCCCCTACTTCTGATAACTCCATGGTGGCCAAGAAGACCATGGTTTTCAGACTTGATAGAGTTCAGATTCACACACGTGAAGCTACCATTGAGACCGGTCTTTTCAGCTAGGGCCCGATACTATGCGAGAACCTGCACATATTAAGACTGACAGCATGGCTCTTGAGGCTCAGCCTTAAAGAAAAAAGGCTACTCAGAATCGGTCTTAACCCTCAACAAGCCAAACGTCCAGCCACTAGAAGGGCCTATGGGGCGACTTGGAAAACGTTTGCCCTGTGGGTAACCCAGAAGGGTTATGATCCCTGTAAATCAGAGATCGCAGTCATCTTACAACTCTTACAGGATGGGTTAGATAGGGGTCTGAAGCCTAACACCCTGGCGAGACAAGCAGCAGCAATTGACTCAGTGCTCAGAGCGGTTGCAAACAAACAGGTCTCATCCTATAAACACGTGAAACGGTACTTGTGGGCAGCTAGGGCTATTTCTCCTCCAGTGGTACATAGATGCCCCTCATGGAGCTTAAATTTTGTGTTAGATGCTCTAGCAAAACAACCTTTCGAACCATTAAAACATGTATCTTTAGTCATGCTTTCCCTAAAGGTGGTATTCCTGGTAGCAGTTACATCAGCTAGGAGGGTCTCAGAATTAGGGGCTCTCTCGATGGAGGACAACTTTTGTATCTTTCAGGAACAGTCAGTGATCCTTGGGACAGACCAGGCCTTTATCCCCAAGATTAATTTGTTATTCCATAGGACTCAGGAGATAGTTTTACCCTCCTGCTGCCCTAATCCAAAACACCCTAAGGAAAGGATATGGCACAAGTTAGATGTGCGGAGAGCTCTAAAAATATACCTGACTAGAACTAGAGGTATTAGATCCACTTCAGCACTGTTTATCAATATCAGACCAGGACAGAGCAGTTCGAAAGCATCAAAGACGCTTTTATCTAAATGGGTGAAACAGTGCATTGTTGAGGCTTATAAGGCAAAGAGCAAGGTCCCTCCTATCCAGATATAGGCTCACTCAGTAAGGAGTGCGGCTACCTCATATGCTTCTAAGGAAAGAGCCTTCTATGAGGAAATTTGCAGGGTGGCTATCTTGTCTTCCGTGCATACTTTAGTCAAACATTATAAACTCCATGTGTTCAAATCCGCAGAGGCGGCATTTGGCAGAAGGGTATTGCAGGCAGTGCTGGATTCTCTGGATGCTATTTGTTCCCACCTGTAGGGATGTAAGGCTCGGGTATATCCTGTGTGGAGGATTAGCCGGAGACAGAGGGAGAAAGGAGAATTGGTTACCTACCTCAGTGAATTCCTTTCTCCTCTGTCTACGTATAATCTTCCGACCCACCAACCCTGCCAAACAGCATTGAGGAGAACCACAACCCAAAAAAAAAGGTGATAGGGTCTATAGCCCCAGTTAGGGGGATTCATAACTTACACATGGTTCCTGTTTTAGACATAGTTGTTAAGATCTCTCTTAGCTAACAAGTTTTCAAGTTTAGTTTAAGGACTATGCCCTCGGCTAGGATATGGACTGAGGAACGCTGTGGGATAGCTCTTCACGTAGGCACAGTAAAGCTTTTTTTCTGCCTCCGCAGAGCTACCTGTGCGGAGGATTATCCGTAGACAGAGGAGAAAGGAATTCACCGAGATAGGTGACCAATTCTCCTTTCCCCTTATTGAACCAAATCAATTGAGCAGTTGACAATGCAGTAGTCTGTCCTTGATTTGTAAATGGTTTGGTAATTTTGGGACTGTCAAATACCATTTGCGCTGAGTTTAACATGCAGGTACTTAATTGCAAGCAGTGAAATCTTTACTGAAGGAACCACGAAATTTCAGGAATTAAAGGTCTCTTCGCAAAATAGCAGCCTCATGTCCCAAACACACCCCATCAGTGAAGCTATTGATGGCACAGGCATCTTTAATTGTGTCACCAACGTTGTTGTAGAAGCTTAGAATAATTTCATGACCTGATTTCTGTGTGGAGTCCAGGGACAAATAAAATTATTTACTCCTTCAGACGTGTCCTGTTGACATCTTTTTCTTCAGTCTGTACTCCCATCTCACACATGCGCTGAGCACCTACCTCTGTAAGATTTGCTAGCTTAGACATGATATATTTTGCTTCAGATATATGTATCCTGCAGGTACTCCACCAATTCTGCCATAACAGTGCATACACAATTTGTTCAGTGTTGCTGTTTTTTTTCTACATAAGTACGTTTACGTTTGGCACTTCTCACGTGTGAGAAAAAGTGTGCACACACTGTTTATGGTACTTCTAATGCCACCAAATCCATTGAGACAAGCTTTTAAAGCAGTGCATCATCCTGTAGCTGTACAGCAAGACTCTGAATGGTGGGTCCAATGCCAAGAGTTGCTGCTGACACCAATGTTCTTCTTCGAGGATCTCCGTGGTTCTCACTAATGGGATTCACTTCCTGCTCCGCAGGTACCGGAAGAACTTCTTGTCAGCAGTTTCCAGGCAGAAAAGTCCTGGAAAGAACTAGAAAGAAAGGGTGAGGGCTCCGCCCCTCCTCCCCCCCCATGAAAGCACAGGTTCAAGTGAGGCTATAAAAGGGGGCGGAGCCCTCGCCGCCTCAGTTCCTTCCAACCGCATTGGAAGACCTCCGTGCTTCTCAGCACCACTGTTAGCAAAAAAAAAAAAAAAAAAAGAAGAAGAAGAAAAAGAACAATATAGAGGAGGATTTTCCTCCACCTTTGCTTCGCCCGCTCTCGGGTCCTCCCCGGGGCTCACCGCCTTCTTTAGGGCGACGAAGCATGCCCAAGCAGCCGGGCTTCAAACGCTGCGCGTCATCCCTGCCATGCTGTCGGTGAGTGATCCTCACAAGCTTTGTCTTGCTTGTCTGGGAGAGGGGCATAACACAAGGACCTGCCCCTATTGCACCAAGTTAACCCAGCGCACCCTACGTATGAGAGCCCTGCAGCTACAGGAACTTTTGACAAATAAGGCTCTCCAAGGGGGCAAAGACGGGCCTTTGTTGCTCTCTTCCCGTTCGGCGCCAATGGATCCGCCCACTGTTGCGGCTGCGCAACCCCAGGGTCTAGCCCCCAGACGGAGCTCGCCAGAGCTGCGGCCGTTCTCTCCCTCGCACTCGGCTACCGCCACCACCGGTTCACACTCTGTGACCGCCGGTTCCACCGGCACCACCGGATCATCCTCTAGGGATCGCCACAAGCGCCAGGGCGAGCACAAAAAGAAAAAGAAGCGCTCTCGCAGCGCCGATGAGGCGGCTCTACGCCCACTCCAGGTTGAGACCGTGTTCTCGCAACCGGCACTGGGACCAGTCTCCCCGACATCTGCCCTGGCTAGGGCACCGTTGATTCTGGTACCGTCGAGGGTCACCACACCTCCGGCCCTGGCTAGGGCGGAGACGACTCTGGCACCTCCGGTACCCGAGAGTACGATACCAACAGCATCGGCACCGATGGCACAGCGGGACTCTTTGGAGTGCCATCCCTCCGACTTGTTGGCCTCTCAGTCCTTCCTTCAGGAATCTGAGGCATCACCGGTTCCCCTCGGTCTTCATATACAGAGACGAGACTGATCTCCACCAGCGCACGGGACCCTCCTTTCATGACCGATCACGTCGCCTCTCTCGGGACCATCGCTCACGTTCACCATGCTCTTGCTGCTCTCCCCAGAACGACTTCTGGTACCGTCAGGATGACTTCTCCAGGTACCACCAGCCCGAGTCAGTCCACTACCACGACTTTGACCACCGTAAATACGGGTACCATGGCCACCCATCACGCTCTCCTTCCCACTATGAGGGGGACTTCTTCTCCTTCGACCAACAGGCCCTCGCACTGCTGTCTTCTCAATTTGTGCCCCCGGCACCACCCACGGCTCCACTGACGGCCACGATATCTAGATCTCCGGACTCTCCAAGACCGTCGCACCACCATAGTGCCAGACAACCTTCGGTACCATCGGTACCGCATCTGCTGCTACGGCCGCAACCGATTCCTATACCGGCCCCTATTATTGCTCATACGCAGCCAAGGTTAGACCCTACAAGCGAACCATCTCTTCTAGACTCGCTGCTAGCCCCGGCAAGAGATGCTCCCGTCTCTGTATCATTGGAGCAAGAGCACGAGGCCTCATCTGAGAGTGCTGGTTCTCTGTCGTCGTCGTCCTCTTTGCAGGATGAGGATGAAACTATCTCTCCACCACCCCTTGATGGTATAACGGACCCTATGTCGTCTTTCTCCACCGAAGATACTAAGGCCTTTCAGGGCATGCTTAGGAGGCTAACCTCTGCTCTCCCCAACCTTCCTACCAAGATTGTAAAAAAATCGCAATCTGGACCAGTCTTTGGGATCTTAGGTTCCGGGGATTTGGGACATATTATGCTCCCTATACTAGACCAATTATTAGAGCCCTCCAAATCTGGTTGGGCAAAAGCTGCCTCTGCCCTACCCACCATTAAGTTGGCGGATACCTCTTACGCTATACCCAGAGAGGGAGCTGAAATGTTTTACAGACACCCTGTCCCTAACTCCCTGGTGATAGCAGCGGCTTCCCTAAAGTCTAGGGTGGCCGGCCTCCAAACTTCCCCCGCTGACGAGGGTAGATGTCTGGACATAATATACCACAAGATTTTATCTTCCGAGACACTTTCTCTCAGAGCTGCCAACTATGGCTCAGCCCTTTGTGGTTGCCAACATTGGCTGTGGGCCCAACTGAATAGGGCCTCCGACCCGGCCCAGATTCTAGCCCTCCAACAAGAGGGTATGCAGATTGCCCGCTTTCAGATGACAGCCAATATGCATATAGCTGATGCCAATATCAGAGATATAGCCTCTGCTGTCACCCTTAGGCGTCACGCTTGGCTACGCTCGACCGCCTTAGCCCCCGAAAACAAGGCCCACATTGAGGACCTCCCCTTCGATGGGGACGGTCTATTTGCAACCTCTACGGACGACACCTTAAAGAAGGTGAAGGAAATGTGCCAGGTGGCCAGGTCCACGGGGGTAATCCGCTCCGTGCGGAAAAGATCCTTCTACCTCCCCCCCCACCTCCTACGCTTACCACCCGTACCAGCCTAGACAACGCTATTCTTCCTCTCAGGGCAATCGGAGGTTCGCACCTCAGTTTCAGCAGCAACAGACCTCTTCCACCCAGCCCCGTAGGCGCTTTCAGAAGCAGAGGGTCAGGGGCAAATCATCCTCTACCTCGTCTACTGGACCCCTTTCCAAACAGCGGTTTTGATTTTGGCCAGGTCAAGGGAGTTTCTTTTCAATCTCCTCCTTTCCATCACCGTCTCCGGCCCTTCTACCATCTTTGGGCCTCACTCACCTCAGACCGTTGGGTTAGAGAGATCATCGCCTGTGGGTACTCTATCCAATTCCACTCTCTACCACCCGATTCCCCTCCCCTACCCCTTTGGGGGCCTCCCCCAAACCTCAAATACTACTTGAAATACAGGAGCTTATCTCCAAGGGGGCTATTGAGGAAGTACCACAGTCTCAGCATAATACCGGGTTCTATTCTAACTATTTCCTCGTCCCTAAAAAGGAGGAGGGCTTCCGGCCTATAATCGACCTTCACCATCTAAACAAGTATATCCGGAAGTTTCGATTTCGCATGACCTCCCTCCCCATCATCTATCTGGGCCTTCAAGAAGGAGATTGGATGGCCTCCCTTGACCTTAAAGACGCCTACTTTAATATTTTCATAAAGGCACCTCATCGACGCTACTTACGTTTTCTCGTAGGAAATCGTCATTTCCAGTACTCTGTACTCCCCTTCGGCCTGTCTACAGTCCCCAGGGTATTCACAAAGTGCGTGGCAGTGGTCGCAGCCCACCTCAGAACTCTGGGCATACGAGTGTTCCCATACTTGGACGACTGGCTCTTTGTGGCTCCATCCTCTCACACGTTAACAACCCACCTCAACTTGGCACTCAAGACACTGCAGGACCTGGGTTTTAGCATAAACTACAAAAAGTCGCACCTCGTCCCCACGCAGCGCCTTCAATTTATAGGGGCCATCCTAGACACCAACCTGGTAAAGGCCTTCCTACCGAACAACAGGTTCCACGATCTGCTGACAGCCATCCTACCCCTTCAGACGAGACCCAGGAGACCAGTACGATTCTTTCTCCATCTCCAGGGCCTGATGGCAGCTACCATTGCAGTAACTCCTTACGCTCATCTCCACTTCCGAACTCTACAGCAATAGCTTGCAAGAGTATACGACCCCACTCGCCATCCTCTCTCCATGCACATCACTATCCCACGAGAGGTCTATCACGACCTCATCTGGTGGACCTGTCCCTGACACGTACTCACCGGCATGCCCTTTGATCCTCCTCTGATGCACGTCTCACTCACTACAGATGCGTCACTCACAGGATGGGGTGCTCACATCAACCAACTCACGGTGCATGGTCTGTGGTCCCAAGAAGAGACGTGCATGCACAGCAACCTTTTAGAGCTGCGCACCGTCATATGGGCACTTGTTGCTCTCCTACACGTCGTCGAAAACCACAACGTACAAGTCCTCACGGACAACACCACAGCAATGTGGTATATCAACAAACAAGGAGGGGCAAGATCTACCCTCCTCTCCTTAGAGGCACAAACCATCTGTACGCAGTGTATCCATCACAACATCCACTTACACGTGGTACACCTAGCGGGACAAGACAACTCCCTATCAGACCACCTCAGCCACAAATCCACCGACCAACACGAGTGGACCCTCAACGACCAGATCCTTTTGGAGATTTTTCATCTGTGGGGCACCTCCACTATCGACCTTTTCGCCTCACAAGAGAACGCAAAACTTCCTCAGTTTTGCAGCAGGGCAGGAGCCGATCCAGAATCTATCTCCGACGCCTTCGCCATTTCTTGGAACAGGCCCTTGCTATATGCCTTTCCACCCATCCCTCTCCTATACAGAGTCCTCCACAAGATCCAGAAGTACTGGGCTCACGTCATCCTGTTAGCCCCGGCATGGCCGCGCCAGCCCTGGTATCAAACTCTCTGAACCATTGCCATCGACGTAGTCGAGCTCCCTCTCCTTCCCGATCTTCTTTCGAAGGACCAGGGGTCGATCCTCCATCACGACCTCTGGTCACTCCACCTCCCCGCCTGGCTCATCAAATTTTAGTACAGGATGCCTCCCCCGAAGTGGCTAATATCCTACTTAACTCCCATCGACCCAGGTGTGTTACACTGCTAAATGGAGACCCTTCACAGCTTGGTGCGCAACTCTACCCTGTGAATTACACCATTTATCGATGAACCACATCTTCCAGTACCTTTTGCACCTCCACAATTTGAGCTTGTCTATACCTTCGCTCAAGGTACACCTAGCTGCGCTCTCCTCTCACCTTTGCCGCCTGGGCATAGGAACCTTGTTTTCACATCCCCTCATGAGGACCTTCTGGTGGGGTCTAGTCAACTCCTTCCCCCCGACCTACACAACCATGGGACTTGAATCTCATCCTCACCAAGCTCATAGGTCCTCCCTTCGAGCCTATGGCATCTTCCTCCCTGGAGAATTTGTCTATTAAAACTGCTTTCTTACTGGCCATCACATCTGCTAGGAGAGTCTCCGAGCTATCTGCACTACGAGCCTCCCTACCTTACACCATTTTCCACCTTGATAGAGTGGATCTCAGAACAGACCCATCTTTCGTTCCTAAAGTCGTCTCCCCTTTTCACCTCAACCAGACCATTTCCTTGCCTTTATTTTTCCCTAGGTTGCATTCCTCCCCTACGGACAGACTTTTCCATACACTAGATGTCAAACGGGCACTCTCATTCTACCTTTCTCGAACTCGCTCCTTCAGAGCTTCGGATGCCCTGTTCCTATTCTACGGCGGCCAACGTATAGGAGTAAAGCTCTCCTCCCAGAGACTTTCTAAGTGGGTCTTGCTCTGTATAAAAAGATGTTACGAGCAAGCGGGCAGGCCTCCTCCTTCCCACCTTCGTGCTTATTCCACAAAAGCAGTTGCCTCTTCGATTGCCTACTTCCGTGGGGTCCCTCTACAGGACATCTGTAAAGCTGCCACGTGGGCCTCTGTGCATACTTTCACCAAGCACTACTCGCTTGATTTGGCCGCAATGTCAGATTCCGGCCTTGGCAGAGCTGTACTACAAACCGTCCTTCAGTGACCACCTCGACTACCCTCCACCAGTGGTAAGTCTTCTCTCTGCTTATCATCCTCCATTAGTGAGAATCGCGGAGATCCTCAAAGAAGAAATAGAGGTTACTTACCAATAGCTCTGTTCTTCGAGAGAGCTCCGCAAATTCTCACGACCCGCCCAGCCTTTCCCTCTGTCTTGGAGGTGCCTCTCGGTCTTCCTGAGACAGGATTGGAAGGAACTGAGGCGGCGAGGGCTCCGCCCCCTTTATAGTCTCGGGCGAACTGGAACCCGTGCTTTCGAGCGGGGGGTGGGGGGAGGAGGGGCGGAGCCCTCACCCTTTCTTTCTAGTTCTTTCCAGGACTTTTCTGCCTGGAAATTGCTGACAAGAGGTTCTTCCGGTACCTGCGGAGCAGGAAGTGAATCCCATTAGTGAGAATTCGCGGAGCTCTCTCGAAGAACAGAGTTACTGGTAAGTAAACTCTATTTTCCTGTTCTTCCCCCTTATCACAGAAAAGACCCGATTTTTTCACATCAGGATTATTCCAGGATGATCTGGTCCATTTCGAGGTAGATGTTGGCGTTTCTGATCTCGCAGGTTGGCCAGTTTGCCATTTTATAACCAATCTTCCAGCCTTTTGAGCATCGTACTTGTTCTTGCACATTTTATGATACTTTACCAATTGCTTCACTAACGTTTGAAATACACCGCTTCCATCATCGAAGTGATCCATACTTCATATTTCCTCTGGTAAAGCATTGTATTCTGAGAAGGTAGTCAGAGTTTTGGCAAGTGTCACGTAACCTTCATATTTAGGGGCTACAAGTGGCTGGTCTGATTCTTCTTGACACAGTACACAAAGATCCCATCTCACTGGTGACAGTGGATGAGGCAGTAGGGTCAACAACGTCAATGGGTTTGTTTTCGTTTCAACATCTTCTCAGGTAGTGATGAGAACTCTACTGCAATGTATCCTCTGTCGGTGGTTTATTTCAGATCTGCAACACACAAAAAGGAAAATTATTAGCCATTATCTATTCTTATAAAGTAGCCATTAAGGAAAATTATAGTCAGTGATTTCACAGGGGCACTCTGCTCCTTCCTTGGCCCTCCCCCACGGCTTCGGTCGCCAGTTGTTTGGACAGAAACCTCCTTTTTGTAAGCTGAATGTGCTCTGAAAGTTAGGTTACAATCAGATTAACCGATCTTGATTTATAAGCGAACAAACATACAAACAATTCATTTTATCTATATAGAATTGACATGGACTGTACTGACCCCTAGGGGGTGGAAAAAAATTGTGTGCTGGGGCTATTTTGGACTCAATTACTATCATACTATCTGAAAACAAATGGGCATGTTGCTTGCCAGAAATGAAATATTTTTTCTGTTCCCCTATCCCACTATAAGACTTGTACCCAGCCAAGCCTCCCATTACTGGCTGAGAAACAGACTGAAACATCCTTGGAGTTTGATTAGGGTAAGCCTAAGTTAGGAGAATAAAAGGACAGATAGGAATGGGTTATTGGTTATGTTGTTTTGATTTACTGTGCTTTGAGTATAGTCTGGCGCTGCATATTTTGCTCATTATTTATTCATTAAACTACTTTTAATTGAACCTAGTGTGGTTAAGTGAAATTCCTAACATTGGACAGATGCAGTTTGGGTTAATTCTGGGTTTACAAGCACAGTCTGTGCTTAGGAAACTCTAAGGCTCAAAGGTGACAACAAGGGTTCACACGTTGCAGCCTGAATCAGTTCTAGAGAGAGAGAGGTGGTCCAGTGAGAGCTGCAAGCCAGGGAAACAGTCACAACAGCTTAAGAGTAGGGGTTGAGGCCACAATCCCATGGCAGTAATGCCTCTGTCATCTACTTTTCTATGTAATATTTTTAAGTATCACTTCCTGTTGAATCCTTTTTGGCTTCATTTCAGGTTTTCCTTCTTCCAGTTTCATGAGTCATGGTTCATCTTTTTCCCTGTTTTCAGTGTCATTCCCTTGCTATACTTCTCTATCCTCTCTGCTGGCTTTTCTTTTTGACTATTTTGTTGTCCCCCATTTGTGTGTGTCTTTTTCTATCTTTTTCTATTTGCAAGCTCACTTTCAAAATCCTATTTTTCTTTCTGCAGTCTTCCTTTCACAGCATCCTCGCTCCCACATTCTTTCATTTCTCTCCAGTAAAAGTAGCTCCTCTTTCATATGCAGCAACAGCAGCCTGAAAAATATAGAGAACACAAAGAAACAACCAACCCACTTGGTTGGCAGTCTGGTCTAGGATAATTGTGATAAGCTTTTTAGGATAGCCGATTCACACAGGCATCCGTCACAAACTCATCTGATGGGAGGCCACCAAAGCGTTATCAGACAATAAGTTCCTGACCTGGATTGAGACTGAAGGCTACATTTATGCAGTGTGACTTTTTCACTTTTTTCATTTTATTTTATTATTTTTGCAATTTTACACTGCTCCAAGCAGATTGATGACATAGTGTTGGAAACCTCTGAGCCAAGT
Source organism: Sphenodon punctatus (assembly GCA_003113815.1). Classification (NCBI taxonomy): domain Eukaryota; kingdom Metazoa; phylum Chordata; class Lepidosauria; order Sphenodontia; family Sphenodontidae; genus Sphenodon; species Sphenodon punctatus. Next base: position 803,095 of record QEPC01013055.1, read on the forward strand.
GTGTGTTTTGCCTTTACACTATTTATAGCACCAGTGCTGGAAATTTAGGTATGAAATCTCACTGTATATAGGAAAAGCAGAGAGATCAAGGTGCTTAGTTATGAGGTTAGAATCTAATCCTAGCCTCTTCACCCTTTCTTCTCAGCCACCTTTTGGGAAGGAGGAGAAGGAAAAAGAAATGAGAGCTAATTCTTGATGTTTATTTCTCCTCTTTGAGGAGATCTTCTAACTGCTAGCTCCTTCTCAGTGATAAGGATGACTTTTGGCACACCAAGAAGCATCTTTAGATGGGGAGGAAATTCCTTATCTTTTCTCTTTTTGAAGTGAGCAGTTTGTGCTATGACACCTCACTTAGTCGTGTATGGCCCTACCTTGTCTTGTGAACATTAAATGCCTATTAAAGGAGGGAGAAATCTATTTAATCTTGCAGAGAGAAGGAAAACTCTGCAGATACTTGTGTGTGTTGGGACATCAAGCAGAAGAGGATGAAGTATCCTGCCTGGAGATGGTTGAAGATTATAATGGTCAGTATTCAGAATTTTTTAGTTTGTCTCCTCAGTTCTGGTGGTTGACTGGGCAGTTGATTCTCTAAACAGCACCACTTGCTGATACTACAGTAGATAGAAGTTTCTTTAAAAAAGAAGTGGCCTTGATACTTGGAAGACCGAGAACACAAAACTAGTGTTAACGAATGATGCTGGGAGCACGAGTCTGAGAAGAAATGGGTAAAACGTTCGCCTTTTTAAAAAAAACAAAACAAAAAAAACTTGGCCATCTAAAAACTTAAAAGCATATGTTCTTTGGGGCATCTATTGATAAAATATTAGGTATTCTATAAAGCATCTTGTTGGTGTTCAGACTGTAGCAAAGCTAATGAAGCCCTGTTCCCACTGTAGTATGATGATGTCCATTTAGATTGACATTTAAAAGGTACTTTTTCTTTCAGGCTTCAGGGATGGATTTGTTAATGAAATACATATATACACACACGAATCCCCGCCCCCCCCCCCCTCCCTATAATATTTGCAACTGTGGAAATGTATGTAATATTTAGTCCTTACTATTTGGAATAAAGACCATACTGTTAAGAAGTTATCTTTCTGCATTTCCAAACTTTTTTTTTTTTTTTTTACCCTTAGCAAGAATTTTAATCCAAGGCTTCAGTCAAACTGTTGCTGTTCAGAAGTGCATTAATATTTCACTGACAAAGCGATGTCTTCCTGTAGTGATTGTTTATTCTTTTTGTTGCTGGGAGCAATTAGCTAGAGCAGTCAGTCGCAGCTGTTAGATACTGTAAGCTCCAGCAGAGACCATAAAAAGCCTTGTGTGAACATAGATGCAATTTGGATCGTTAAAATGGGTGATTTTTTCCAGAGTATTCAACATCAGGGAGTGCTTTTGGCAATCAATGAGTGTACTAAAAAAAAAAAAAAAAAAAAAAAAAAAAAAAAAAAGGTACAGTATGGTCATCAGTTTGGCACCCTTGCAGTACTCTTTTAAGTATCTTCTTTATACTTGTGACATGCCTTCTACTTCAAGAGCTATACAAAGAAATAATTTCTTAGCGTGGGTTCATTCAACGAGTAACCTCCCCTCCCTCTGACCGTAAATGATTCATTGTAAAACACTGAGCAGCTTTGCTGACAAATAGTTGTCTCTCCTGCTGTAATTTGTCTCTTTTGTTGGATGACTTTAATTTTTCCATCAAACATCTCGGGTTGTGATGAATAATATTACTAACTGGTAACTTCAGTATATGCAGGAGATCATGGTCTGCTAGTAAGTTCTTACATTTTTAGTATTTGTATACCTGTTGTATTCACTAATTTCATAGAGGACAAGTGGCAAGACGTCAGTCAAGAGCATGTCTTTGGCCCTTTTTACATGGATGCCGCCGTGGAAAGCAGGTGGTAAGCAGGGAGCTATTCGCATGGACATCACTGCAGGGGGTTGGGGGAAGTCTGGGGAGAGCCCTCCACCCACACACCCATATCATTCAAACAGACATCCTGTACACGGAGCGGAGGGAAAACCACTGCCAGACCCCGAGCGGGCAGGGGAGGAGCGAGCTGGAAGGTTAAGTGATACAAAGAAACAACCCCGGTTAAGCCCCAAGACACAGGCTAGACAGCTGGGTGCCACAGATCCCCAAAACCCCAGACCATAGTCCACACAAGCACACGGGGGAACCCAGCGAGAAGAGGGAGCACGGGGGCCAGAACTGGGGAGGGTGGGGCCAGGACAGAGCACACAACCCAAAACACACAAGCAAGCCCCATAATGAGTGTGGGCCACACCAGCCCCGCTACAAAGGACCACAGCACATGGGACCCCCAACACACCATGCACAGCACGGGGCTGCAGAGGTGACACAGGCAGCCAGCAAATCGCACAGAGGAGGCAGGGTCGGAGGGCACAGAGAGGAGAGGCACTGTCCAACAATGACAACCGGCAGCAATGCAGCAGCAACACACCCAGCACAGGGTGGGGATGCACAGGCAGAGCTGCACACCATGCCAGGGAAGGGGGAGGGCAGAAACACCAAGGTCCCAGAGGAAAGGCAACCTCCCCACTCCCCTCCCAGCATGCATGCCCAAACAGGGAAGAGGGGATAGGACACCAGGGTGGGGTGGAAAACACGGGAGACACACAAAGAGTGGAGGGGCCAAACAGAGAGGACGCACCAAAGACCCAGGTCACAGATGACCCACAGATACAAAGTACACCAACAGGGAGAGGGGAGCACACACCCACGGACCCCTGCCCTGCCAGACAACCACCCCACACCAAGCAGACCCACATAGAGGGGGATGCCAGAGGGAAGGAGAACACAGACAAGGGGGAACAATGCTGAAACAAACTTTAATAACAGCTAGCAAGAGCAACGGGCTCAAGGGATTTAACAAGCAGACACACAGTGCGTCCAAATGGTGCCGGGGTGGATCTACATGCTCAATAGAACCAGCGACCCCGGACCCAGCTCCACCAGTTGGCCTGGGCACGATCTAACTGGTACACCTGCTGCAGAACTTGCAGGATCAGCTGAACCAACTCCTGCAGCTTCCTGGTCCTCTCGTTAACCATTGCCTGCACTGAAAGAGAGAGGGAGCGCACCATAATGGCAGGCCACAGGCCAGAACATCCAGGAAACCCACACAAAAGGGGTGAGGGAGGGGAACACACACAGAGATGCAACTCAGATCTCCTGGTACAGACACCACCTGCTGGAGCTGACCGGCCATCTCCCCCAGCCGCAGCAAAGTCACAAACATCAGCACAACAGTTAGAGGGGAAGAGAAAGTGGGAGGTGGGGACAGGGATCGGACCACTACGGGGGGAGTGGGGGAGAACACCACCCGAAAGCACACTAGATCCCACCCGGTCCCACCAGGGCCCCCCCATCCCATGACAGGAGAGGAAAGCACCCCCAAGACTACCCCCAAGGGAGCGGCAAGGGAGACTGATCACATACTTTAGGCCATCCACACTCATGGTCAGCAGCCCTCTGATTGTGGTGCTCCTCCATGGCTGCCGGAGGATGAATGGGGAACTAATAGGGGTCAGTAGCCACAACGCATTGTGGGGTCGGAACCAGAGCGAGCCCCGGACACCATAAAGGGACAGTAGCACACCTCTCTCTCCTCCACACTTGACTCCCATGCTCCTCTCTCTTCCCGCCCTGCCTTCTCCCACAACCCCCGTCCTTGGCTCACCCCTAGTATCCGTCACCTCCGTTCTTGCACTCGTGCTGCTGAACGACTCTGGCGCAAATCCCATTCTCACGCTGACTTCCTTCACTTCAAATTCTGTCTCTCCACCCTTACTTCTGCTATCTCCCTTGCTAGACAACACTACTATGCCTCCCGCATTGAGTCCTGTTCTCGGGACCCTCGCCGCCTGTTCTCTACCTTTGACTCCCTCCTCAAGCCTCCCTGTCCTCCCCCTCCTTCTTCCCTTTCTGCTCAGGATCTTGCCTCCTTCTTCACCTCCAAGATAGACAAGATCCGCCTCGACATCGCTTCCCACTCCTCTCTTCCCACTCCCACCCCTCTCCCTCCTCCCCCTCCTTCTCTCATGTCCTCCTTCTCCCCTGCCTCCCTTAAGGAAATCTCCTCTCTGCTCTCCTCCTCCAACCCTTCCACTTGCCCCCTTGATCCCATTCCTTCCCGCCTCCTCACCTCCATTACTCCCACTGTCGCCCCTTCCTTCCTGCACATCATCAACCTCTCCCTCTCTACTGGCTCTTTCCCTTCTGCCTTCAAACATGCCACAGTCTCTCCTATTCTCAAAAAGTCCACTCTTGACCCCTCTGACCCTTCTAGCTATCGTCCTGTCTCACTCCTTCCTTTTGCTTCCAAGCTGCTTGAACGTGTTGTCTACTCCCGCTGCCTTGACTTCCTATCCTCCAACTCCTCCCTTGACCCCCTCCAATCTGGCTTCCGCCCCCTTCATTCTACTGAAACTGCTCTCGCTAAGATCACCAATGATCTTCTGGTGGCTAAATCTAAACGTCTCTATTCCATTCTTGTCCTCCTTGATCTCTCTGCTGCCTTCGATACTGTTGACCACTCACTCTTGCTGGATTCCCTTCACTCCCTTGGCTTTTGTGGCTCTGTCCATAACTGGTTCTCCTCCTACCTCTCTGACCGCTCCTTTAATGTGTCTCTCTCCAACTCCGCCTCCTCCTCCTTCCCCCTCTCAGTTGGTGTTCCTCAAGGCTCTGTTCTTGGCCCTCTCCTCTTCTCGATCTATACCTCATCCTTAGGCAAACTCATTGCCTCCCATGGCTTCCAATACCACCTCTATGCTGATGACACTCAACTCTATCTCTCTACTCCCTCTCTCTCTCCCTCTGTTCAAGCTCGTCTCATCAACTGTCTCTCTGACATCTCTACCTGGATGTCTCAACGTCAACTCAAACTCAACATGGCTAAAACTGAACTCCTTATCTTCCCCCCTCATCCTTCCTCTCCTTCCTCACTGTCAATAACTATTGATGGAGTCACCATCCTGCCTGTCCCCCAAGCCCGTAGCCTAGGCTTCATCTTTGACTCACCCCTTTCTTTTAAACCCTACATTGACTCTGTTGCTAAATCCTGTCGCTTCTCCCTCCATAACATTGCTAAGATTCGCCCTTTTCTCTCTGTCTCGTCTGCCAAAACTCTTGTTCATGCTCTGGTCATCTCTCGCCTCGATTACTGTAACCTCCTTCTCACTGGCCTTCCCCGGTCTCACCTTTCTCCCCTCATCTCTGTCCAAAACTCTGCTGCCAGGGTCATCTACCTCGCCAGTCGCTTCGACCATGTGCAGCCCCTCCTCTCTTCGCTTCACTGGCTTCCCCTTCCTGAACGAATCCTGCACAAGCTCCTAGTCTTCACCTATAAAGCTCTTCACAACCTTGCTCCCCCCTACCTCTCTGCACTTATCGCCCTCCATACTCCAGCCCGTGCACTTCGCTCCTCCTCTGTCCCTTCTCTCACCCTTCCACGCCTTCCCTGCTCCCCTAAGCGCCTTCGTCCCTTCTCACTTGCTGCCCCCCATGCCTGGAACTCCCTCCCTGTCCACATCCGCCTTGCCCCCTCCCTTCATACCTTCAAATCTCTCCTTAAAACTCACCTCTTTCGCTCTGCTCTGTCTGACTCTTTATCCTGCTGAGCCACTATTCCTATACCTACGATCGGTTTACCCTTATCCTTGCAACATGGACCTGCCTGCTGTCATTCTCATCGTAACCAAGCCAAGTACGTGCACTTGAGACCTCGCATCTTCATGAATGTTAGACCCCTTGTCTCTCCCTCTGTTCCCCTTCCTAAGTCTCTCCCCCAGCTCCTGTCTCTCAGATTGTAAGCCCTAGGGGCAGGGACCGTGTCTATTTTATTACTTTGTAAAGTGCCAGGTACACTGCTGGCGCTATATAAATGTTTGTTAATAATAATAATAATAATAACAAAGACGCAAGGACCATTCTCCAGGGAGAATGCAAAATGGACCAAAGGGGCGGGGGGACAGAGAGGCTAGCAGGGACTGAGCCCTGTGACAGAAGGCAAGGGGGCAATGACATTGGACACCCGCAGCCATACACAAGTACATGGTCCCAACGGACAGCCAGCTAGGTGCAAGGGCTGCAGTGGGAGTAACCGCAGCCATGCAACATGCCATGGGTTTCACAGAGCTGAGGGAACATGCTCCAATGCAGAACAGCAGGGTGATAAACGCAGTCCCTCGGAGGGAGCACCCAGATGAGAGCCAATAGCCCAGAACACATACCTGCCCAACCGGAGGAGCTGGAACGCACCCCATCTGGCCAGACAAGGGTGCATGTGGCATCCCAAGACATGCCCATGGCCCGGGCATCCTAGGCCACCGAAACCCCAGATGAGTTGCAGGAGGTTAGAGGCAGGGCCTTGCAGCCTGGTAACACCCAGCAACACTGCACAGTGAGCTGCAAGAGCCCGCACGGTGCAAGGATACCGGGCATTGCTGGCGCTGGAAGACTACCTGCCATTGAGGAATGTACAGCCAAGACAGCAGCACGGCGAGCATGGTGATGGAAAGGTGACCTCAGTGGAGCAACCATCCCGCGCTACTACAGTTCTGAGCCCCCCTAACCCCACCCAGACCCCCAGCACCATGAGCTGCCAGTACAAAGGACCCCACAGACATCACAGGGAACACAGACTGCTAATCAAGGCAAGCATTTATTGGAACGGGTTTGAAAGGTCCATCACCGACCAGAGGGAGCAGATGCCAGGGACACGGGTAGCACCGCTGGGTGCAGGCACAGAATGGTAAAGCAAAGCAAAGGCGTCCGTAGGGTTCCATGCCCGACCTGCTCGGAAAAGGTCTGACAGGATCCCCACTGACCACAGAACAGAAGACAGATGGACAGGCTGAGGGTGCACGCAGAGAAGTAGAAGGCTGCAGAAAGGACACAAGGAAGCAGTCGCGCTGTTCCATCGCAAGGAAGCGAAGATCCACAAAGGAGGTTGCAGCAACGGCAGTGTCACGGTGCAGGTGCCGGGTGCTCAGGGAACATGGGCCCCTGGACAAGGCTCTCCCAGGCGAAGAGACCCCGGTAGTAGCCATGGGCACGCATGTGGGCATCCATCATGAAGTGGGGCAGAAGGGGGTGGCCTGTGGCAGCAGCAGCTCCAACATCTGCACGGCTCAGCACAGCTGTCAGGGCAGCCATCTCCAGCTCTGTGGGCGTCCAGCTCAGGAAGGGGCCACCGGCTGCAGGGGGCAGCAAGTGCAGCTCCTCAAGGCAAGTCTGGCAATTCAATTAAGGGCGAGAGAAGCCATGGGCGCGCAGGAGGACAGGCAATTGTAGACCACCATTGTGTGTCTATGGCTGTGTATTTGAGCCTCTTGGGGAGGAGCCACGATGCTTGGATCCTGTGCTCCTCCTCCTTCTATGTCAGGATTTTCGATGGGGAGATAGCCCCTAATCTGTACAGGGTTATTGAGGGAGTGTCGGCTCAGGTTGTAATCAGGGATCCTGCCTATCCCCTGCCCCCATAGCTAATGAAGATTTATTCTGTTGCCCGCAGCCCCGCCCGAGTGCTCTTCAGTGAGCACCCAACCTCTTCAAGGTGCATGGTGGAGAGGGCATTTGGGCTGCTCAAAATGAGGTGGCGCCTCCTGCTTAACCGGGGCCACTTTGATCTCCAACACACCCCTATCCTCGTCCTGGTTGCCTATGTACTTCACAACGTATGAGACACGTGGAGCTGCCTTGGGCAACCCCCATCTGCGACAGAGAACTAGGTCTGTGCCCCGTACCAGCATGTGCAGGGTGGGGCCTTCAGGCGGGTCTGAGAGGAGAACTGGGACACCCTATACAGGTGCATCGTTGCCCACCTGGCCGAGAACTGAACCGTGACTGTGGCAGGCACTTGGCCAACTGACCTGTACTTCTGTTTACCTTGCTTCAATACAGTTTGCTTTCTGCCCTTGTGAGCTGTGTATCCTGGCTACCCCACATGGTTGTCAGTGGGTGTTGCGACATGGTGACTTCCCAATCCCTCCTTTCATGGCTGTGTTCCTCCTTGCTGCACCCTGCTACCCTGTTCCCTTGCCATTCTCTGGAACCAATGCTGTGGTTCCACCACTACTGGGGCTTGGCTGGTCCTGGTGGTGTGACTGTGTGTAACCCATTCCATCTGCACATTGCTGACATAGTATCTCACCCTGTAGAGCCCCAGGACCTGCCTTGGAGAGCATTGAGTGGTGGTACGTTGCTGGGATGACAGCCGCCAGTGCCCCTTCCCATGTCATCACCATTCCATCCCCCCCCCAACAGGTGATGGTAGGGTGATGGATGACCAGCAGACACAGGGAGCTGACAGCCCTGCAATCTAACACCACTCTCTTCCCTCCAATGTCGGTCCTAGGACTCTACTTGGAGCAACCCCATCCCTCTCCTCCATCCCATCTTGTGGCTGGTCTTCTCCACTGTACCAATGCCCTCCGTAATAGACCCCACAGCCGGGTTCTTGGGCCACTTGCACCCTTACCTGTGTGGTATGTTAATTCCTGGCAGCTGGTGGGGATCCCCTGTGGTGTGCTCCCATTCCTCCTTGCCTGCTATGGCAGGGTAACCATCCTCCCAGGGTGCATCCCAGGTTCCACCAACCAGTGGCCATTGGTGGCCTGTGCCGCAGGGTATAGTCGCCTGCAGCTGACTGTCACCCCTTGCACAGTGAGTGATGCATCGGATCTTTGTCCCGGCCACCTTGGCCCCTTATCCTTTCCGCTGGCCTGTGCCCTTCGGGATCCAACTGTCTGACAGGGCACATCTGAGCTGCCAGGCTGGCCTGCCTAGCTGTTGTTTGTCACTGGATTCCTGGCGTCGGCCATTGTGGAGGTTTGTTGCCTGCTCGCTATGTTCCCTTCCATCCCGTTATACAGACTCCATGACAGCCAGGTATGTGCAACAATATAAGTTTTCATTAGGGGTTATTTACATAGGGTCTGGGTCATTTCTTGTGAGGTCTCCCCCTTCCCCATTTCACTGCACCACCGGGGGCTGGCTCCTTGCAGGCCTTGGCAGCCACAGCCCACTGTGGCCATTGGCTGCCTGGCCCAGGCTCTCCTTTCTCCACCGGCAGCTCCACTGCTGGGTCTGCTGGTTGCTGCTGTGGATGAGACGTGTAGCCTTTGCATTAGCTATCCATTCCCTGTGTGACACTTCCCTGCGTCCGTCACCTATTCCCATGCTACCGTTATGCTCTTTCCTGTGCCTGGGTGTCCTCAACCTGTGTTCCGTCCTTCGTTAGTGCCCCCTCCACCTGGTTCCCCATGTGTCGCTGAACATGTGGGGCGCCCACCTAAACGGTTGGGTCACTGGGGATTCCAGGATGTGCTGGGGTGGCTGGGGGCCTGTGAGGGGGGATTGTGGAAGGTGCAGGAGGGGAACCAGGAGTGGCCACAGGCTGGTCGGGGAGCCCCCCCTTGGTGTTGCTGGGGGGTTATGGGAGGGAGGGGGCCAGCTGGTCTCAGGCAGGTTAGGGTTATTGCTGGGGAAACCAAGGGTGACAGGTGAGCTGGGGAGGGGCCACGGGCACCTGTGGGAGGGCACTGTGGTGTTGTGGTGCTGCCAGCATTTCTGGCATGGCAGGGGGCCCCATGTTTTTCAGGATTTCCCTGATGAGCCATCAGATCTCTGCAGTTTCTCTCTCCAGCGAGACATGGGCCCTTTTCCTCTGCTCCCTATTGAGGCGCTGCTCATGGAGGAAGGTGGCAGCATAGCACCTGTCTCACAGGTGCGCTGTGCAGGACTGGTGGAGCATCGCGTCCATTTGTGCCTGGTCCCTCCTACCCTCCCCTTGTAGGACCTTCCTGTTCAGGGCCCGCTCTTCCCTGTGCTCATATGTCAGTCACTTGGTTTTCGCCAGCAGTTCCCTCCCCAGGTCCTCCCTCCTTCCTCTGGTTGCAAGCCCGCATTTCCCAGTTCCTCTCGACATTCCTGGAGGCAGCACCCCTCGATGGACCAGGCTGTTTGTGGATGACATGGGGACTTTTGGTTAGCACTGAGCTGCGGATCTGCTATGTTCTACCTATCCTGCCTCCTTGTCCTGAGCTGTGGTTCCCGCCCCCCCTCCCCCAGTGCTCATGCATGTGCCTGGGCGCTGCTGGTGGTCTCCCTTTGTGTTTCCCTGTCCACATCGGCTTGTGGGGGTGGGGTCCTGTTCTTGCTTCCATTATCCCTGTGAGTGTGTGCCTCCCATCTCGTCCTCGTCTCCTCTTCCCTCCTGCATGGCCAGTCTCCCCACCAGCCCCTGTATTATCTCCTCCCATCTGCTTGGGGTGTTCCCATCCCTNTTGCAGGCCTTGGCAGCCACAGCCCACTGTGGCCATTGGCTGCCTGGCCCAGGCTCTCCTTTCTCCACCGGCAGCTCCACTGCTGGGTCTGCTGGTTGCTGCTGTGGATGAGACGTGTAGCCTTTGCATTAGCTATCCATTCCCTGTGTGACACTTCCCTGCGTCCGTCACCTATTCCCATGCTACCGTTATGCTCTTTCCTGTGCCTGGGTGTCCTCAACCTGTGTTCCGTCCTTCGTTAGTGCCCCCTCCACCTGGTTCCCCATGTGTCGCTGAACATGTGGGGCGCCCACCTAAACGGTTGGGTCACTGGGGATTCCAGGATGTGCTGGGGTGGCTGGGGGCCTGTGAGGGGGGATTGTGGAAGGTGCAGGAGGGGAACCAGGAGTGGCCACAGGCTGGTCGGGGAGCCCCCCCTTGGTGTTGCTGGGGGGTTATGGGAGGGAGGGGGCCAGCTGGTCTCAGGCAGGTTAGGGTTATTGCTGGGGAAACCAAGGGTGACAGGTGAGCTGGGGAGGGGCCACGGGCACCTGTGGGAGGGCACTGTGGTGTTGTGGTGCTGCCAGCATTTCTGGCATGGCAGGGGGCCCCATGTTTTTCAGGATTTCCCTGATGAGCCATCAGATCTCTGCAGTTTCTCTCTCCAGCGAGACATGGGCCCTTTTCCTCTGCTCCCTATTGAGGCGCTGCTCATGGAGGAAGGTGGCAGCATAGCACCTGTCTCACAGGTGCGCTGTGCAGGACTGGTGGAGCATCGCGTCCATTTGTGCCTGGTCCCTCCTACCCTCCCCTTGTAGGACCTTCCTGTTCAGGGCCCGCTCTTCCCTGTGCTCATATGTCAGTCACTTGGTTTTCGCCAGCAGTTCCCTCCCCAGGTCCTCCCTCCTTCCTCTGGTTGCAAGCCCGCATTTCCCAGTTCCTCTCGACATTCCTGGAGGCAGCACCCCTCGATGGACCAGGCTGTTTGTGGATGACATGGGGACTTTTGGTTAGCACTGAGCTGCGGATCTGCTATGTTCTACCTATCCTGCCTCCTTGTCCTGAGCTGTGGTTCCCGCCCCCCCTCCCCCAGTGCTCATGCATGTGCCTGGGCGCTGCTGGTGGTCTCCCTTTGTGTTTCCCTGTCCACATCGGCTTGTGGAGAGTAGGGGTGGGGCCCCCCCCCCCCGGCCATTGTGCCCATGTCTTTGTAACCCTACTATCCGTATCCTGGTTGCCGGGGTCTGGGATGACCTCCAGATCCTCCACTTCCTCCTCCTCCTCCTCCTCCTGCACCTCCAGGTTCCCTTCAGCTGTGGGGGCAATAGCAGTCTGTGTCAGTTCATCCTTGCTTTCCCGCTTAGGCCTTGACTGTCCTGGGCCGTGCCCCCCTCTTCCCTGGGATCGTTCTCTTACCTGGGTCAGTCTTCCTCCTCCTGGGGGGGCATCCCTGGTGTCCAGCCACTCTGTGCGCCTCATGTCCCTGTGGGTTTTGGAGGTGCACGAGGAGGGTGATGTTGCCGGTGGAGGCTTCTAGGAACATCTCCTCTACCTCTAGGATGGGTGTGTCTCATCCAGCTTCCTGACTGGCCTCACCAGGGACAGTGGGCTCCCCCTGCTTCGGGGGTTCAGGCGAAGTGTGTGTGTTTTTTGCCCTTTCTGCCCCTGACTAAGGCTGAGTTGTGTATGCGGGAGGCCATGATCTCCCCATCCACACAGAGGAAGTGACCCAGCTCCTCAGTGAACTCGTGTGTGCGCATGGCACTGTTGGACTTGAGGTTGTTGTCATGAACATGTTTGTTTCCCAACCTTGAGTCCTTTGCCTGCTGCATGCATTGGGGCCCATCCCTATTGTACCCCATGCACTGCATTTCCTGGGCGATAGCTTCATAGACCTGTTTTGTCTTGAAGCAGTGCACCAGGTCTCCCTGGTCCTTTTCAGCCCCCCACAGACATATGAAGTCCAGGGTCTACTGCCTGGTCCATGGGTTCCTCTTTTGGGGTCCACCTGTGTGGCTGTGGTGCCAGTGGAGCAGGTGCTTTCCTGTTGCGGGAATGCATCTGGGTGAACTGCTGTTCTGCTGTACCCCTGTTGGTGCTGTGAAGTGTTCTTTGCCCTCCCCCCTCTAGGGGTTCCTGCTGTTTTACCTGACTGTCACGGAGGTCCTCCCCGGCTGTCTACCCGGTGGTGCTGTGGTCCACGGTGTGGATGCTCTCCTGTTGGGGGCTGTGGGAACCCCGGCGAGTGCTCGGAGCTGGTCTGTGTCCACCCCGGCGAGTACTCGGAGCTGGTCTGTGTCCACCCCTGTGTGGTTGGGATTCCTCTGTCTTACCTCGCTGTCAGAGGCACTCTCCTCCCTGGGTCACGTTGCTGGGGCTGGCGGTGCAGCTGGCGCTGCATTGCGTTCTCTCCCCTAGATCAGAAGGGGAGAGCTGTTGTTAGTAGGCAACCTGGTTCCCCATCAGCATGGTCTCCCCTCCCCTGGACGGCCCAGGGTTCCTTGGCTTACCCTGCTTCTTCCTGCGCGTGACATGGCACTGGCTCCGTTTGTCTTGTCTGATGCTTTCCTGCCAGACATGTTGGGAGCTGGCGCGCCCATGTCCTTGCTCGCTTCTCCTTTAAGGGCTCCCGGCTGGGCGTTCAGCATCTCTCCCGGTGGGTGTGTCTGCTTGTGGACTTCTGCAGTGCCTCTCTAGCCATCTCTCGCTGGTTTCAGTGGACCCTTCCCATGGGTGGGTGTGCTTACCCGTTCACACGGACGGCTTGGTGTTCCAACACCCATCTCCACCCACGGAGCATGCCAGCTCCTTCCTGGCTGCTTCATGGGTGTAGATTGGTGGTGGTGGGTGCGTTACGGGAGCATGCACACCTACCCACTCGGCCCTGTTCCTGATCCGATGGGTGGGAGGTGTTCGTGTAAAAAGTGTTTTTGTGCTGTGATTAAAGTTGTCTTTTTACAGTGGCCCTCTTTGGCACCAAAGGCTGCTACTCTTCCGCCTGCATAAGTGACTATCCTTGAACTATATAGTAGTTCTAGTTGCCCACATGGTGAATGTATAAGTGGGATGGCATTCACTTTTTCTCCTTTTTGTTTTTTAAGGCATGTAGCCAAGTGTCTGTGTCTATAGTTGCTATTCTGTGTTGGAGAGTTCTTGACTTGGGTGTCACAATTCAAGTGTACTCCAGTTACTGTACTCTTCCTTTCTGTAATAGGCAAATGAAAACCTATGGTCGTGTCTGGGTATAGGCTTTTTCAGACATTAAGAATACTTCCAATACTGCAGGGAAACAAGGTATGGCATTAGCGAGTACTCCCTTGGGATGTTTTTTTAGGAGGTCTATTTGTTTTCAAGGATTTATACAGTGATTCCAGAGCTGTTTCTCCTAAAGTAACCGATCCCCAGAAGATAATTACTCCAAGATCTACTTCCTTTCTAAATGTTCGGACAGAAGCTTTCACAAAGGGGGCAATAGAAAAGTTGCCCAGACAAGGGATCCAGATGAAGTATTGCAGTTGTTATAACTACTAAAGAAATGGTAGAGATTGAAAAACCTCCTTCCAAAACCAGAGTTCCTTTAAAGAGAGATGGCTTTGAAAGTAAACTCCTTCAGATCTAAGAAGCTAGAACAGTGTCCAAAGTAGCTTGGAATTGAGCTTTTTCTCCTTTCTCCACATCTAGGGAAACATAGTCTCAAATTGTAGTGAGTCAGAAAAAAACATGCTTGCCCAGGGAAATCCAGTTCCTTCCTTCATGTAAGGCCTGAAAGTTTCATCTCCTGTAGAGCTGATGGATTTTCAGACGTTATTTTTAACTTTCTGGCTGATGCCTTGGAGACGCATATGTGGCTGACTCATGAAACAAGAAATTTTACGTGGCTGTAGTCCTTTTTTTTTCATGGCACAAGAATGATATATCATGAAAGCAGTCAGAGCTGCTCCCATAGTTAAGGCCAGCATGCACTCTCCATTATAAAGTATGAACATTTTATTGCTTATAAAATTGGGCACCATTTATCATGTTTGTCTGAGCTTTCGCAGAGAGGGTTGCTTTGGTGTGGGATACAACCTGTCCAAATATCATGCATCCCCACCCAGGATTATTCCCCACCTGTTAACTGCAAACTCCCAATTTACTGTAACCAAGCTAAGAACATGTACCTGAGCTCTTGCATCCTCATGAATGTTGCATCCCTTGTCTCTCCCTCTGTTTTCCTCTTCCCTGTCTCCCCTCTCCCTGTCATTTGTAAGCGCCAGGTACATTGCTGGTGCTATATAAATGCTTATAATAATAATAATGGACAAAGTTATAGCAGTTGAACAATTGGATGGAAAATGCTTTTACTTCCGAGTTTGACTATTTGGGGTGGGTGGGTCTGGCAACTTAATTTTGAAATATTGCATTTGTATTTACTGTTGTTTAATTAAGGGGCATTTCCTTGGTGGTTCTGGTTTTTGAATTTTAAAATTCCTTCTCATGGTTTTACAGTTTCAAAAACCTTTGAAGTCTATGGGAAACTGGGCAAGGTTCAGCATGTGCAAGAGAGAACCAGCAGAGGGCAGTGGGTGCAGACAGCCAAGAGACTGAGAGGGGAAACACAAAAGATGGCTTCCAACCAGACTAGAGGAGTCTCTAAAGGAAAGTTGTGCAGGGGCCAGGGGTGGGGTGAGGCTGGGAGGACCCCACTAGGGTTATGACAGATCAGGAACTGGCTTTTCTTGGTAGGGGAGTTTTAGAGAGAAATGGAGATAAATTCACCCAGACATGCACAGAAGCAGATTGTGGATCTGACAGGCTGGGATTCAGTGCCAAATTGCAACAAACAGCAAGAAAATCAGGAAGATCTGAAACAGGTTAGAGTAACACCTTTGGGGCTCCCCCAAAATTGAATATTTGAATTTTTCTGACCCCCAGAACACCAGAAAAAAATCTTTAAAAGAATCGGGAAGTGAAAAGGTGGCCATTTTGAAAATTAGGGGGCACCCCCAAGGGGAAAACAAGATCAACATTTGATAGAGGAGGCTCCCCTAACCCCAAATATGCTTCTCCCTTCAGTCAAACCCCTCCCCAAGCTGAGTTAGAGGTGACACTCAATAACCACCCACAGACAAACTGATGGTTGGGGTACGGTGCCAGCAATCAGACAGTCTCTATCCCCCTCTGAAAAAAAGTTATTAGCAATTAATGTTGATGAGATCACACGCTCAGAATGGTACTTGGGGGAGGGAATGATTTTGGAATAATGCGTGGGCATGGCGGGGGACCCTCAAACATGGTGCCATCTCTAACCCTGTGGAATCAGAAATATTAAAGGAAATGCCTTGGGGCCTAGTCCTAGACAGTGTCTTTGTAATTAATGTAGGAGGGGGTGGGGTTCTCGGGGAGGGGAGTGGGGCCTAGTCACACAAAGCGGGGCTGAGAGCAAGAAGTCCTGGGGATGTGCTTCTCTGGTGGTGGATTCCTACTTTTCGTGCCGTGGTAAAGGATACACCGGGGGCTGGGACTTGCTGCTTCATCAGGCTTGCAACTGCTGCATCAACAACTAAGTCGCCACCCAGGTGGTGATATCATCCACCAAGGTCCCCAAACTAGGAAATTTTAAACTCGCAGTCAATCTTGGGATGTTCCCCAGATGATCTGCCTTCTCCCAGCACCCCCTGCCCACAAGTTAAACTCTCATGGTTCACCACCCTCACAACCCATCTTTCAAACTCCTGGGAGCAGGGAGAGAGGGGCTAGGCTTCCTGCCCAGCTCCATCTCCCCCCCCCCAAATAGAGAGACTTTCCTGGCACATAGAGAGGCAGATTCCTGTGTCGGGGTGAGGTGTGAAGGATAAATTGCCCCCCTCCTTGCAGCGTTCCCCCCCAAAGCATATCCTTCCCCACATTGTTTCCTCTAGAAGCTTGGTTACAGTTGGGCCCTTCCGTCTGTGGAGAGACTCATTTAAACCAGTGGGACTCCACCCTGGTGAACAAATCATTAACACAGATCTGGCTGCAGGAACAGAACCCCCAAAGTTTTGGGGGTTTTGTTTTGAGGGTGAGAAGAGAGCTGTGCATGTCTGGGGGGGGGGGGAAGAGAGTTATGTGTGCATGTATGGAGCTGCTTGGGAAATTGTGCAGGTGAGAGTGTGTAACTGTATGGAGCTGTGCATGCGAGCTGGATCTGCAATTATTTTAGGATTTTTTTATAGCCACCCACACCCTAGAGGCAGCCACACTTCAGTACACAGTGAGCCTTTGAAATTCTGAAATTTTGCTGTTGCACTGCTCAATGTTCTAATGCACCAGCAGGTGGAATTTTCTGTACTACAAAAACATTCTGTATTGCAAAGCCTCTCTAAAAAGGAGGAAATTCTAGACACAAAAAGACTTTCAGTTAAAAAGAGACGTTAAGGCCCTTACATATTCAGTAATGCGCCAAAAAGCATGGAAATTGTAAGTTAAGGCTCCCGCCTTAACTTTGGTAACAAGTAAGCAGTAAAGACATCGTAAGCGAGCAGAATATGTGAGACTGCACAACTTAGGCTCCATGCACCCATACTTGGCTGAGCTGGGGACAGGAGGGTGTGAGCTGGCCCCTCACCCCCTCCTTACTCTATCCTTTCATTTGGGGTTGGGGAGAATGGGACAGCTGAGTAATGGGTCACAACTCTCGCTTGCCTACTAGTTACTACTGTCTTTCCAGAGCACAATGAAGCTGGGTACAGATGTATACAAAGAAAACTTGAAATTAATAAAATGGAATGGTCGTAAGGAATGGAGGTAACAGCAATGCCCATTTCTAAATAAATACTCAATTGGATGTTGGAATGACAGTGAAATAACACAGTTGCATCCTTTACGAGTACAGGAGGAAGCCAAGAGGGTGTAAAATAATGAAGAAGGCACCAGATGCAGTAAGTGGAATGGTTGGAATGACAGGGGGAAAATACAAAGCGTGCACAGGAGCAAGTAAGTGGATGGAATGACAGGAGGAATTAGAAATAGTTACAGCAAAGATCTGTGTGAAATAACTGATTCAGAAGACTGATGGGATACCAGGGGAAGCAGTCCTATCATTTAACCCATTTACCATAGCTGACTCCCTATCCTTTGACCCCCCCCTATAGCCTCCCTCCCTCTTGTTCCACTTCCTCTCCTGTTTTGTTTTGGGTCATTCTAAACGTGCATGCGCTCTTACTCCTGTTCCATATGAGACATACAGATAAACATTTTATTTCTCAGGACTCTTGAGTTCTCTGTGAGGAGAGCTGGGGCTAGAGGGTTACAGGGATTACTTGGACCCAAGACTCCTGGATTGTCTGTTACAAGGTTGAGAGCAGGGGAGAGATGACCTTGTTGGGTTGTCTGTGAAGGGAGTGCAGTCTACTGGGTTAGAATGGGGTGAAGGGGCTGGAAGCCAGGAGTCCTGGGTTCTCTGTTAAAGGGTTGGGACACAGTAGGTTAGAGGGGGAGTGGGTGTGGGAGCCAGGACTGATGATAGTCAGCAATTGGAGGATATTTGGGATATTTTGAGGTCTCAAGGTTTTCTGATAAGTCAGTCTCTCTGTTATTTTCCAATGTCTCTGAATTGGGAACTACCTTGGAGGGGGTTAGGGCCCAACTACAGGAAATATCTTGCCAGTTGGATTGTCTGAAGAATGGTTCCCAGGAAAATTCTACAAGGAAACTTGTGAGGTCGGGTGTGTCCAACAGTATTAATCCTGTTGTTGTACGAGATACAAAGATGATGGATACTATGGTAAACAAAAAAAGAGTTACCAAAGAACACCCCTATCAAACTAGGACTAGGCACGAAGGCCCATGCCTGGTTTTGGATAAACTCTCAATATCAATGAGGATTTATCCTCTTCCCAATGGGGTTGCCCTGTTGGAAGACAAGGTGAATGGTCTACAGGAATCTGTCCCAATTATTGTGGCAAAATGTGACCGAAGCAGAGGTTGCTAGTATTGAATGGGTTTCTGCTAACGACCAAGTAATATGTTTAACACTTCACTGTCAAAATATAGTTTGTCAAGAAGATTTTCCAGACTAGGAAACATCTGAAAATTTGTGGTATCTCAATTGATAGTCTGTCGACCAGTGGTGGGGAGAAATACCAGGCCTTGCTCATCTACGTTACCAGTGGATGTCTTAACTACTAATCAATCACAAAATTGCCAATATAGTTTTCCCCAAAAGTGCATACAACATACACACGATGGGAGGAAAAGATCTTTTTACCCGGGTTCAAATGTTGCAATAAGAAAGGATAGTGAAGTTTTACCATCCAAGGGAAAAAATCAGGAGTAGGTCTCTCTCAGGATCTGCTAAACGTGGGCGATGCAGATTGCCTTATTGCTGCTGAGACCATGTCAATTATTGAGTAGGGTAAATTAATCACTAAGATGAATGGGATAATTGAGGAACTCAGCACCTCAGGTCTTGATTACCAGGCACCAGAGCTACTTAATAAGGTAGTTATGAAACCACAAACAGTAGATCTTGAAACTTTGACTAAATCTAGAATGCTGTTACCCTATGAATTGGGTTCTTTAACAATGAATGATACAAACTTAGGACTTGATGAACCAAAAATAGCTCTGCAGTGTCCTTCAGGTACAGTAGACCCAAAAAATGGAAACACAGGTTCCTATTTAAGTTCTTATTTTGACCAACTAAATTCACATTCCATTTAAATGGTGCTGTTGCCCCAGAAGGGTCTCAGGACATCATTGATTGTGAAGAAATGGAACAACAACAGCCTAAACTAGATGGTCTGGTCTGATGCCAGAGTAAGTGGGTCACTAATTCGCTCACAATCCTTTCTTGGAACTCTGCAGGATGGAAAAACTGTTTAATTGATTATTCCTGAGAGCAGCTTGAGATGTATGTCATATTTTGCATACAAGAAACCTGGTCCTTTCTGCTTTTCCCAGGCTATTGAGCCTGGGTGAAATCGGCGATCAGATTACACAATAGGGGCAGACAAAGAGGTGGTTTGGCTGTACTTGTAAAGATGGCTTTGGAAGTGGATAGTGTCCATTTAGTAAACTCACCAGAAAATATACTGGCAGTCAAGATCTCTTGGGGCCAGGCTTCAACCATGGTTATTTTGAATGTTTATCTGCTACCAGCCCGTGGAATATCTGAACAAACTAGATTTTGGCTATCATTAGAGCATTTCATAGCACAGTTGGAAGAAGATCTTCCTCATACTCCTATTATTTTGGCGAGGGATTTCAAAGCACATATGGGGGCTGATGATGCAGCAATTGCAGAGGTGATGGGCCTTGATTCTGAGGATCTTTTTTTCTATCCTCTAGATTTTCTAGGGATAGAGTTCTGTCGGTCACAGGACTGCAAATGTTGAAATTCATGTATAGGGCCAATTGGAAAATCCTAAATGGGAGATATAGTACTGATCACTTTGGGGGATTTTCTTATTTTTCCAAAGCTGGTACTAGTGTTATAGACTATATATGTTCACCAGCAGCATTTATACATTATTTTTCTAATTTTAAGGTCCTCACTATTTTAGTGATCACCAACCAATAGGAGTAGAATATATTTCACAACTTGAGACTTTTGAATACTTTGATCACCTCTCTACTTTAGAGGGCCTTGAGTTTCTGGGCTCTAAAGTTCATAGATGGGGAGAAAAGACGTCACTTGGGTGCCATCAATTTCTGGTCTCACAGGATATGTGTAGTTAGAAAATCCTTTTCTGAAGCTAATATAATGGATGATAACATCCCGGCATTATTTAATGAACTAGTATCTGAAATTAAGAACGCAGTGATGCTGGCCTTGCATTGCAAACGTGGAAAGAGAACGCTCAAACCCTCTTGGTATGACACAGATTGTTCCCGACTAACATTCCCTTTAAATAGGGCAGCTAGACAGGTGAGGCAAGATTGGACAAACCAGACTATTAATACTTATATTGATTTGAAGAGTCAGTATAGGAATTTTATCAGGGACAAGAAAGCCAACCACCAGAAGTTTCTTGGGGATGTTTGGGTGAAGCTGTTTTGCAAAAAGACGTTACTAACTTCTGGCAACTAGTAAATGGGGGTGTGATGAGAGATTCAACTGTGTACCAACAGATACTTCTGTAAGTGAGAACAGTGGTAATCTTATTTCCCTTCCCCCATGGGACTTGATCCAGACTTCTGAGCTAAGGACACTTATTTTGGGACTTTTGGTTCGCAAGGTGAAGATGGGCTTTCAGGGGAAGTCTTTCGAGAAAATGTAGAGTAGTGGATCCCAATTCTAAGTAAGTTATTTGATCATATAAACATTTTTGGCATCCCTCCTGAGGGATGGAACACTAGAATAATTGTTCCTATCTTTAAGAAGGGAAACAGATCAGAACCCAGAAATTATCGTCCAATTAGTTTAATAGATGTAGTGGCCAAGCTTTATGCAAAATATCTTCTGGCCAAGATAGAAAAGTGGACTGAGGACAATCATATATTTTCTGAGGAGCAAGCAGGATTTTGTGCAGGTCACTCGACAGCAGACTATTGTTTTGTTTTGTTGCATTTGATTTAGAAATATGTTTACAACAAGAACATGAAGCTATATGCAGCATTTTAGATTTTAGAGCAGCCTCTGACACTATAGAAAGAAATATTTTATGGTCAAAATTCGAGGAAGCAAATGTGGACAAGAGACTGATGTAATTGGTGAAATCATTATATATCAACACTTCACTAAGGGTCAGATTGTCCACAAATGGCCATTTGACAAAGGACATTTCAGCTAGCAACTGAGTTAAACAAGGCTGTGTATTAGCTCCATTTTTTTTCAATTATTTTATTAATATAATTTTGGAATTGAGTGGCACTTTATACCATCCAGTTAGCATCTATGGGAGGATACTCTCAATTCTGCTTTATGCAGATGATATGGTCCTACTGGCTACATCTGAGATTGGACTTCGTAGGCTCCTTCAGGCATTGGGTGTACATTGTAAAAAGAATCATCTAAGTGTAAACTACGAGAAATCGAAAGCTATTATATTTGCTAGACATAGGATCTCTAAGAACTGGCAATTGGACTCAATTCTGTTGGAGCAAGTCGATAAATATAAGTATTTAGGGTAAATCTTTTCATTGGGGGCGTGTGGAAAGATCATATTCTTGCAACCAAGCTCAATTTTGCCCAATCGACAAACAAAGTTATTCATTTCTGGAGAACAGATGGTGGAAGATTGGTATTACCTACATTGAAATTATTAGAAAACAAATTGAAATCTCAGGCGGCTTATGGTGCAGAAATGTGGGGCTTTACGCAAGTAGAAGAGTTTGAAAATTTCAAAAATAGATTGCTTTGCTCAGTTCTTGGGGTCCCCCATGGAACGCCTATGAACTTGATGCGAGTTGAAACAGGAACTCTCCCAGTAGAAATGAAAATCCATCTGAATTTTCTCACGTATTGGGTCAGGTTAGTAGAGAAGCCAGATGACTCGCTTCCTAAGATGTTCTGGATGGAGAAACAAGAGGATGGCTTTAATTCCATCTGGAATAAGAAATTAGATCCATTAGCCAAACAGATAGGTTTACCAACCTCCTTTCTGAACTATTTTCCTAGGGAAAATATCAAATTAATGATAAAAAATTGACTCAAGGATATTTACGTACAAAGGGATCTGGTGTCTTTGACCCAGAGTAAGATTGCTCCTTTGATGCATTTGTTTAAGGGTGAATTCAGACGTTACATGCTCCCGAGTCACCACAGTGGATTCCCAGCGGTGGCGAGCCGTCCAACCACCCGCCGTGATCCAGGAAGGTCCTAAACAGACGGGACGGAACCAGGACCATGGCAGGGAATCGGACAGACAGACCACGGCTCGGGGCAGCGCAGCAGACGTGACACCGATTCCCGGCTGTGGTCAAAACACCCAGAAGGCACTGGGGAGGGGTGGGAGGCAGACATAGCCGACTGAGGACAAATGAAGCCTAAAGCACCAAAAGGACACGCCCACACAAGGGAAACGGGAAGGGAGGGGGAGGAGGGAGAAGAGCCGCTGAGGCAGCAGGCACAGAGACAATGAGGGTACAGTGGAACACATGCACAAACACACACCTGGGCGCATACACACCTGCACAGGAAAGGAAGGGAAGCGGGAACACAGTGCGACGGACAACACACAAATGGCACAACGGGCAAAGGGGGGAGGGGGAGGCCCGGGGACAGGGAGCAGGGGGGGAACCGGCCTGGGGGCAGGGTAGGACATGGGGAACGGCATCCAAAACCCCCACAACAGCACAGTCCTCACGGGAACCCCCACAGCTACACAGGCAGTCCCGGAATGGGGGGACCCCTCAGGGGCAGAGCACAGGCACAGGGAGACTCTACACAGTGAGTAGCCAGGGAACGGTCCAGGAGCCTGTCAGGGACCCCACGCCCCGGTGAGAATGCAATGGATGGGATGGAGGCGAGCTGAAGAGCAGAGCAGCCGGTCCAACCCCCCCCCCCCGAGGTCACCGGGAGGTGTGGTCCACGGGCCCCAGAACCCCACGGTCACAGAGTCACCCAAGGGAGGTGGGGTAGGGGGGAATAGGCACAGGAGGGATTGAGGCCAGATTATGAAGGACAGCAGCACCCGGGGCGCTGGGAGCCAGCTTGGAGATCAGGACATAGCCACAGGAGAAGGCAGCCACAAAGGGGAACACCGGTTGCAGAGGCGGACAGGGGAGGCGGGCAGAGGGGCCCAGAGTCACAGGCAGGGGCAGCGGAACCCCAGGAACCAGCCAGCACAGCAGCAAGCCAGGGATATCAGGGAGGGAGCGGCCAGCAACTCATGGAGGCGAGGCGGGAGCCCAAAGCGGGGCCAGGATCCAGGGCCCGGAAGGCACAGGGGGCCTCACAGCCAGCTGCAGGGGGCCACAAAGGGGCCCGGGGCCGGGTGGCCTGCCAGGTGGACGAAGTGGGGCCATGAAGCATGCCCCGACGGTATCCCAGTGCAGACGTGGTGGGCGACCAGATAGTAAGCCTCAAAGGGATCCTGCACAGCGAGCCCCATCTGCACATCGGAACAGGACCACACACCAGCCAACTCCACCCCGGTGGGCTCCGACAACCTATAGTCAGAAGCTGGGGGCCACGGAAGGTGATCGAGCTCCAACAGATGGTGATAGACCGCCCCACCCGACCGCTGGTACCCACGGGCCCCGTGCACCCAGCCAAAGTAGTACACAGCCAGGGTAGGGCTCCCCTCCACCAGACAGGCTGTGTAGGTGACCAGACTGCACACACGGGGCAGACACGGTCTCTGCCGCCGACCACCCCACATGCAAGTACCTCATCTCCGAGATGCGCCCATCGGGAAAGGGACGGAGGCCCAGCATCTCCGCATGCAGCCGGCAATCGCGGGTGCTTGCCTCATAGCCAAAGTAGTGCAGGCCAGAGCTCAGACTTGCATAGGCACCTGTGAGGCTGTCCGGGCAGCTCAGGAGCAATTGCATGGCTGGGGAATGCCACGGGTCACACAGGGCCATGGTCTCGCGGAATGTCCAGCTATGAGGGGCAGTGGGGCCTGCAAGCCCTGAGGGAAGCGCTGCCAGCCATGGTCCAGCAAGCAGTGGATAATAACTGCAAGAAAAGGGGTCCCCCAGAAGCCCTGGAGGGACGGGAGGGGAAGCAGAGGAGCTCCAAGGCCAACCAATAAAGCCACAGGCCGCAACATGGCATGGCAAACGAGCGAGGCGTGGAGTGCGGACCTAGCCCAGTCCTACACACTAATCAGGGTGGCAAGGACATCAGGCAGCCAACACCGAGAGGTGGGAGGTGATGACAGCAGGAATGCAGCTGCTGTCTTCACGCCCAGGCACAGGCTGGACCGTGCACATGGCCCCATGAAAGGGCTGCAGGTGTGTGCAATGGGGTGCCTGCTGCCTCCCCGCCCGGCCTGCAGGAGCCGGCCCAGCCAGCCGGGGGGGCCAGGGCGCCCCGGCCCCCCCCAGGTTGGCAGTTCGCGACCTGGGGGTGGGGTGACACAAGGCGCAGCCTATAACGGGTGCGGCTCCAACACACGAGGTGGCTAGCCGGCTCCAGTGGCAGAGGGAGACCATGGGGCATGCATCCCTGCTCGCTGTGCTCATTGACCGGTGGGTATGGGTCACAGAGCGGGCCCAAGGGTGGTGGTCCAGGGAGCTGGCACAGTGGAATGAGGCCGCCTGGAAAACGCACTTTCGGATGGACAGGTGCATCCTCCTGCGGCTTGCGGAGCTGTTAACACCCTGGCTGGAGCGGCAGCACACCCCCATGCGGGCCCCCATCGCCATCGTCCACCGGGTGGCCATCGGGGTCTGGGCCCTAGCAACGCCCGACTCCTGCCGGTCCGTCTCGCAGCACTTCAGTGTCGGGGTGAGCAACGTCGCTGGGATCCTGCGGGATGTCTGCGAGGCAGTGGAGGGTGTGCTCCTGGACCGAGCGATCCACCTGGTGGACCAGGAGGCCATGATGGCCGGCTTCGCGGCTGGACATCCAATGGGGAGGTCGTGGAATACGTCAACCGACACGGGTACCACTTCCTCCGGACCCAGCCATGATGCCCGAATCATGACCATCTTTCCCTTCTTTGCTTGGATGTACTGCGGGGACTTCGCGGACATGGGGATGACCCGAATCGAGGGGGTGCTGATGCTCCCCTGCATCCTGGGGGACCCGGCCTAACCACTCACCCAGTGGCTGATGAAGGCCTACCTGGTCGCCAGGAACCTTGTGGAGGCACTCTACAGTACCCGCCTGTGCGCAAGCAGGACCGTGGTTGAGAGGGCCTTTGGTGCCCTCTAGCAACGCTGGAGGTGCTTCGCGGGCTGGCTGGACTACACGGTGGAGACCTCGGCCCTGGTAATTGGAGCCTGCTGTGTGCTGCACAATGTGTGCGAGACTGATGTGGTTGCCCTCGACTACCCCGTGCCCTCCCAGCCCTGTGCCTCTCTGTGAACGTAGAGAACCCGCGGGAGTACCGATACACAAAGCGCATCCATGCTGCCCTGCCCAGGTGGATCGGCCGAGAGGCTGAGGCGTGAGGGCACACACACCCCGTCTCCACCACCCCGCGACCCCCACCAGAACCCGGGCGCGCCCCTCAATGCCCATCCGCCCCCAGCCCCGGGCCCATGAACAGAACCACGGAAGCGACTGTGGTGCCGTACATTTATTGTGAACACCACCTACAGGTGCCACCACCCAGTGCCGTGTCCCCCCCCTCCCTCAGGCAGCTCGTCCCCTTCTCCGTCCCCCCTTCCCCATGACCTGCATGTCTCCAGGGCCTCCCTCCTGGCCGCCCTGTGGGTGCCGTGGAGCTCTGGGAACTCCCCTCCCTCCTCCCCCCACTGTTCGTGTCCCCAACAGTGTCCTGGGAGGCCTCGGTGTCCTGAGGGGCAGGCATTGTTGGGAGGGCAGGTAGACCCGGGGTCGCCCGGGCGGCTGCTCCCTCTGGAGGCCTACAGGGACTGGTAGACAGATGTGCAGGCATGCCAGCGGCTGCGGAGGTGGTAGGGGCACCGAAGGGCCCGGCATCGGGGCCGGGGCAGGCAGATTGCCCGGCGGGGCGGCTGTCATCACATAAGCACTCATGGTCCCCGTGTGCAGGAGCAGCGAGGTCCCAATGTCGTGTGACCAGTCCATCTTGGCAGAGTGCTCCCTCACCATCCGGTCAATGGCCTGTTCCAGCCGCCCGAATGCCTCCACCTGCCTGCTGTCCTCCGGGCACTCCCGCCTCCGTTCGCCCCTTCTGTGGACCGGCCGCTGCCCTTCCCTGGCATCCCGTTGCACCCTCCCCCTCCCCCACACCACTCGGGCCAGGTCCCCTGCCCGGCCACCCCCGGCCTCACCTCCCCCCGCTTTCCGAGTTGCCTCACCTGGGACCTCTGGCTGCTCCTGAAGCTGTTCACTGCCATCCCCCTCGCCTACCTGTCCCGGGTGCTGGGACGTGGCGTGACCTGCGAAGATATGGGATGGGCATTGTGTCCCCCCGGAGTCCCCTTTTCGAGGTCATGGGTGCCCAGGGTTGCTGGGGGTGGCCCCGTGGCTGGTGTGCCCCCCTCCCTCGGACCGTCCCCTCCGATCAGTTTCCCATCTCACCCGCTCGCTTATCCTCTGTCGGTCTCTGAGTCCTCCGAGGCAGGTTCCTCCCTATTTCTTGGGGCCCCTTGCGTCCCCTGGCCGGGGGCGCCCGGTGTGCCAGCCTCGGCCCCTCCCGGTACGGAGGTCGGCTGGGGGCTGCTGGGGCTGGTGCGCGAGGGGGGCCTGCTGGTCCCCGAGGTCTTGGGGCGTTCCTTTTGGGGGCCAGGGCCCCTGGAACCAGTGCCTTCTAGGGGGGCGGTGGTACATCGGCCCGTTCCCTGCCCTCGACTACGGTGCTCCCCACGAGGCACGTAGCAACTATGGAGCCCTTCATGGGCAGGATGCAGTCCAGGACGTCATAGTAGGGGGCAGTCCGGGCTTCGTGGCTGGACTGCCGTTTGTTGTCCTTAATGGCCTTGTATCCCCTGTTGAGCTCCTTGACCTTGGATCAGCACTGGGCCACGGTCCTGTGGTGCCCTGCCGCCCCCATGTCCCGTACGATCTCCTGGTAGACATGCTCATTCCACTGGTTCACGGTGAGCTCCAGCTGGTGCTCCAGGGCCCCCAGTTCCTAATGAAGTCCTGGGTTTCCCTGTAACCCCATTGCCCCCCTTGGTGGTACGGCCGCTTCCCATGTGGGCCCTCCTGGTCCCGGTCCTCCGCCTGCTCCTCCGCATGCCCTCCGCCTGTCTCCTCTGGGTGCTCGGCCTCCTGGGCCTGTTTCCGTGTCTGTGGGTCGTAAGGGGGGTGGTGGTTGGTAGCCGACTTGCCTCAGCCCGCCGGCCCTCCCCCTTTCCCCCCCACCTGCTGTCCCCCTTGGTGCCCCTGTGCCACTTTCCCCCCCTTCACTCCCCTTACCCGTTTCCGGGGTGCCTCATCCCCCGGGCTGGTTGCCTGCGCTGGGGCGGCCTGTCCCTGCTGCTGCTGCTCTCCCCCCACCGTCTCCATGTGCAGCACGACCACCGCCTGCGCCGCCTCCTTCTCCCTTTCACTCTCCGCTCTCCTCTCCCTTCCACCTCGTTCCATCCCACCTCGTCCCCCTGCTGTCGGGTGCCCTTTAAATCTCCCTCCCTGGCCTGTGGTGTTAATCGTTGCTTGGCAGTGATGCTGTGTGCTTTGTCCCTGGCTGGGAATCATTTTGCTTGGTTCCGGCCAGTGGTTGCCGTTCAGTCATTACGTTTTGTTGTTTAGTGGTGGGAATTGCATTGACCACCCTTCCGGAGATGGTCCAGGCCGGAGCTCCGGAAGCATGGTTAATATTGTCCCTTGCTGGGGATTGTCTGTGGTGAGCATCTGGCGCCCGCCAAACAGACGTTCAGGGCCCTTTGGCCCTGCCGTGGGGTTGAGTGTGGCTCACTGTGGTTGACACTGATCTCATAACGTCTGAAAACACCCTAAGTTTCAGCACCAATATGAAAAATATCTTAGTGGTGACTAATTACAAAAATCCCTTACCCAGTTGCGATTTCAACTAATCTCCTCCTTGATAGAAGGTAGATACAACCATATACCCCATGCTGTGCACCTCTACCCATGTGGTTTACTGAAGCAGGAAGATCTGATTCACTATTTATTTGATTGCCCTCTTACAATGGGTGTCAGACAGAAATTGCTGACACCATTGCTTCCTAAGAGACCTTATTGGAATCAGGCTTTAAAGCTGTCTTATGTTAGCAAATACCGACAGGGATAAGATCCTTAAGGCTGCTAATTTGGCATTTGCCTTCTGCCTTCAGAGGCAACGGGCCATCTCTTCATAGGATGCTAGTACTGTATAAATTAATGCTTTAGTTCCTCTAACATGGCTAAATATATTGATTGGTTGATAATTTTGCGGGACAATATTTCACGGGCCAAGAGTTTCTCGCACTCAAACTCTGATAAAGAGCTAGGGTTAACTTTAGATTTTGGGACAATTAATGATACCTTAGTATGAGGACACCTGTACACGACCACCGCCTGGAGGAATGAAGGATATCTCCCTTTAGAATTAAAATCAGTCCAATAGTATAATTTGTTGAGATTACCTCCAGGGCTGTACCCAATTCAGAGTCAACTCGGGGGGCAACATCATGTCAAGATAGTTGCTTCCCCCACGCGCTTTTGCTAGTAAGAACATAAATCCTGGGGATATCTCCTTCCAGAATTGTAATTACTTTAACTAAATGATAGGACTTGAAATTTTTCTGCTTGATTTTACTAGTTAAAAAACGGAATTAATTTGATTTTCTTAAAATGTTATGTTTGGATTTTGCCGAAGGCCCCTTTAGCCTGGAAATGTTTGCCACTGTGAATGTGTTTTCCCTGATTTAACTCAGTGTTGATCCTTTAGTGATGTTTTATTATTTTATTGTATATATTTTGTTATAAACAATAAAATTTTATTATTATATACAATACAATAAATTTTTAAAAACCATATAAAACACAATAAGGGCCTTAACTTCTCTCTCAAACAGAGAGGTTTTTTGTACGTAGAATTTAATAAAATTAAAAGGCAATAAGCATCACTAAGACCAAGAGCTTAGTACAATTTTTAAAATTGATCTTCTACACGCTCTTCTTTGTTGTTAAAGCTGGCTCTGCAAGGTTCATGGCTACCTCCAGGGCACCGAGGAGCTTTTGCTGAAGTTGACTTAAAGCAATTGCTTGGTGTTTCTCTCATGCTTTCACCAGATATTAATCTTGATGTGTCAGTATCACTAAATTGCCTCTGGCAAGCCTGAGCTGGGTGTTATCACACACTCTCTGTTTTGCAGGCTGAAGAACATTGCTGCTTAGAACCCATTTGTCCTGTTGAATGGAACAGGTTGTAAGAGGAGAATTTCTTCCCCCTAATCCTCCAACCTGCATGCTAGATTCTACAAACTGTCTGTTTACCAATCTTGGAAATAAATTAAACTAGTTTTCATAAATGTAGGCTACACAGTATGCACTTGAATAATTCATACTTGTATGGTGTCTATATTTATGGAAGTCCCTAGTCTGTGAGCTTGACTGACACAAAGGGTTTTGATGTCAAAATCTTCAGCGTTAACTAGCCTGGGTCCTAGAAAAAGGGTCTTGAGGAAAATCGATGATTATGCTGGCAAGGGAGCATTTTGTGCAACACCCATTTACATTGAGAGACATAGCCAGTTCAGGGGGGGAAGAACGAGCTCAGAGAGTAATGCAAAGCAGGCAAGAGTGTTTAGCCTGTACCTTGAGTTGCTGGAATTATTTTCCTTATTGCAGCTTTAGATAATTCAACTGCATTTCAGGATATAGCACCACAATCTTAGTTTGAGAGCCTTGGCACTCATACAAACAGGAGCACAGAATAGTAATACCAAAATATTTGCACAGCCTTGTTTGTCAGTATATCTAAGTGAATTAACTCATTTGCATTAAATGTTTTAAATATCACCTCTTTCTTTTTGCAGGGTGGATGGTCAGAACAGATGGGGATGTCCCTCCTCAGCAGCAGTAGGCAGGATCCAGGTGATTGACAGCCTCTGCTAGTGGGAGGAGCATATGCTGGCACCTGGTCCTCTGTCCTTGTCTTGTGAGAGGGCAGGAAGCAGTCATTTGCTCCCTAGGCTATAGGTTTTTATTTTCACTTTTGGGAGGGGAGGGGGGGGACTAGCCCCCCTCACCCTCCTCTCCTCAGGAAGGCAATGCTCTGAGCCTTTTGGCAGGAGAGGACTGAGAGGGTCCTTTCCCCGGTTTCATCCCTCTCCCTCTTTATTTTTGTGGGGGTGGGGAGGCGGTCTAGGGGAGGGGAGTATTGGGCCACCATGGGCTTATCCTCCCCCTTCCGTTACTGGCATGAGAAGGAGTTTTTAGCAGGGGCGGCAGCAGCACTAGCAGCAACAGCGTGCCGCCATGGTTGGGCTATTTCCTACTTCTTCTTCTTTTATTTGAGGCAGGCCTGCCTCATAGCAACTGCGGGGGAACTCCCATGCTCCTGACTTGGTGTCCAGAGGTGTGAAATCTTGGCAGTGAGATGTAACGGCACTCCCCAGCCAAGAGGGTGCTGCTCAGTCCAAGAGCATAGGCGGAGAGGTCACTCCAGGGAGAGGCCACCGTTGAACTGACCCAGGAAGTCCCAGTGCAGCTACAATGGGTGAGCGCGCCCAACCTATGCATTCCAACCCCGTCGTACCAGGCTCCCCTGGTTCTGCAGGATGATATACCTGAGGCTGTATTGGTGTGACTTGAGTCCGTAGGTTGCCTCGCACCCCCACTTCCTGGCACATCCTTGTTCCCAGGGCAGTAATACCCAGTGAATAATTTGGAGAATGGGGCAGGAAGTCTGAGCTTGCCTATTAAGAGAGCACTCTTCTTCTCCCGTTCCTGGCTGTAGCGCCACTAGAAGTCACAGCTACTCCCCTAGGAGCCACAGATCCAGACCTAGCGAGTCTGCCTTACAGAACCCCTTGGGCTCATCAAAGGACTCCTCCCCCCGTTCCAATCTCATTCTGCCTCTCCGTGGAGAGACAAGAAGGGAGAAAAGGAGATGCTCAGAGGGCTCCAAGCAGAGCAGGGGTAAGAAGGGGAACAAGCATAAGACCTACCATACGGGGCCCAAAAGCAGAAAAAAGGCACTTTCCCCCCTCTTCATCTTCCCCATTCCTCTTCTCTCTCACATGCCCTCTTCCTCCAGGCCAGTGCATGAAGGTGGGGAGGCCTCTGGTTCCGAGGCTAAGGCCACTTGCAGGGGAGCTTCCGGGAGTGACACTCCACTTGTGTGCGGGGGGTGGGGGGAGAATAGCTTGTTTCTAGCATGATTTCCATCACACAATTCAGGGCTGGATTTTTTAGCCCTCTATTGCGTGATGGAAATCACATTAGAAACAGGTTAAATCACCCTGCACACGAGCGGAGCGTCCCAGGTTCGCTTACACCAGGATTTCCACTCCTGGAAGTCCCGTCCCCCCTCTCCTCCCTGCCACACACACACACACACACACACACACACACACACACACACACACACACACACACACACACACACATACACACAATGGTGCTCAGGAGGAACCACTGGGGTTTAGATTGTTTGAAGCAGAGATAGTTATACTTAAATTAAAGAATTCTAAGCCACCCTGAGCCTTCAAGGGATACGGTGGGATAAAAATCTAAATTCTTCAAATTAAAAACCTCTGGTTTAAGATATTAGCTAAGGTACAGATAATTTCTGCAAATTTAAAAACTCCAGATTAAGAAAATACAGACGGTGGCTATAATTTTCACAAATTAAAAACTTTCAGATTAAGAAGTCACTGAAGACGCTTATATTTTTCACATTAAAAAACCCTTCAAATTAAGATATCACTGAAAGTGCTTATAATTTCCACAAATTAAAAACCACCTGATTAACATACCAATAATGGCACCTACAAATTCCACCATGCCACACAACACTAGGAAATTATAAGTTAAGGCACACTCTTTCCAGACAAGTGTGGACAGAAAGCTGGCCAACTAACACATTCGTACGAAAGGAAACAAACAGAATATCATACCATGCTAACTCATAAGTACAAGAATTAGTAAAACATTGCCACAACGATGATCACAAATGTCAAAACTGCACCTTAACGTCCGTCCCAGAAAGAAGACTCAAAGGCACAGATTCTTTAGGGAGGGCTAGTGGTGTTTATTCTGTGGACCATACAGAAAAGAAAATAGGTCTTTGTTTATTTATTTGTTTACATTTTTATCCCACCCCCTCCCGCTGATAGCAGTTTGGGGTGACTAACATAAACTTAACAATACAATAACAAATACAATAAAAAAAATTAAAACAATATAAAACACATGAGGTGCCACAAAATTTAAAAAAACACCCTCCTCCCTAACCTGCACTTCTCTCCCCTCCCCCCCCAATCTCCCTTGCCAAAAGCCTGGTGGAACAGCCAGGTCTTACACAAACGTCAGAAGGAGGAGACGTCTGGGACTACACGGGCCTCCGTCAGGAGGTAATTCTACAGCCTCGGTGCGGCCACTGAGGATGCCCTCTCCATAGTTGCCCCCTGCAACATCCGGGGGACTTTGAGAAAGGCTCCCTTAGTAGACCGCAGGGGTCAATCCAGAGCCCGGGGAGTGAGGCAGTCCTGCTAATAGGTTAGCTCCAAGCCATATAAGGGCTTCATAGGTAAGCAGCAACACCTTGAATTGGGCCCGGAAGTTTATAGACAGCCAGCGTAGAGAGTGGAGCACAGGTGTAATGTGTTCACGGCCACCCGTCCCTGTGAGGAGGCGGACCGCCTTATTCTGCACCAGCTGCAGCCTCCGGACTGTCACCATGGGTAGCCCCACGTAAAGTGCATTACAATAGTTCAGTCTTGGTTGTGGGTGTTTCATTTTAATTTCTCTGAGTTTTGTAATGTAAATTAATGTAATCATAAAGTTCTGTTATGCGTACCCTTAATTCCCATAATTCTTTCACTTCTTATGAATAAATGTGTGGGTACATCTGAATGGAATTACAGCTCTAAGAGTGACCCACAATTAGATTTGGTTCTTCCACCAAACCTACCTGTGGTTCCTACCACTGAACGCTGAAAGGCTGTGTTACCAATTCCACTTTTGGGATATGCATAATTCCACCTTTTGGATATGCACAATTCTTCCTGATATGCCCTGTCACCCATGTCAATGTTTGCTGGTATCACCTGTGTCCCAAGGACAAGAAGGAGATGTACTGTTACTTCATGTCCTGGTATGACAGTGACCTGTTCTTTCTGGGATGGACATTAAGGTGCAGTTCTGACATTGTGTGATCATTGTTGTGGTTTACTAATTCATGTGTTTGTGATTTAGCATAGTATGATACTCTTTCTTTTCGTACAAGTATGTGTTAGTTGGCTAGCTTTCTGTCCAGGCTTGTCTGGAAACTGTGCACCTTAGCTTATAGTTTCCTAATGTTGTGTGGCATGGTGGAATTTGCAGGTGCCATTACTGGTATGTTAATCTGAAGGTTTTTAATTTGTGGAAATTATCTGCGCCTTAATTAATATCTGAAACTGGAGGTTTATAACTTGAAGAATCTCCTTGTATTCTGTTTCTTCAGAAGCAGTTTTTCTTTTAATTTATGGCAGTTTTTCTATAAACTGATTAAAACAATATATTCTTCTCTAATCAGTTGTGGTGTTCGTTGTGCTAAATGGGGTTTGGCTGGGGGGGAGGGTTTGTATGAATATATTTTTGTGTGAACACAGAAAATATGTGCAGTGTCATCAATATGCTGACACCCAACTTCACCTCTCTTTTTCATCTGACTCAGACCCGGCAGTCTCGGTGTTTGGTGGCTGTGCGGGACTGGATGAGGGTGAACCATCTGAAGCTGAATCCCGACAAGACGGAGGTGGTGATACTGGGTAAGGCAGTGGGTGTGGCATCCCCTGTCACTGATGGGGTTTGTCCCCCGCTGGTCCCCCAGGTTTGTAGTCTGGGAGTGCTCCTCTATTCCCAACTCCGCCTGATCTCCAGGTGGGGGCTGTGACAAGGAGCGCATTTCACCAATTACATCTGGTGCGGCGGCTTCGGCCATTTGTCTCAGACTCCGACCTGGCCGCTATCATCCATGCTTTTATCCAATCCAATCAGCTTTATTAGACCGGACCAAAGGTCATGGCCAACACATAGAACACACAATAACATACAATAATTATAAATAATCCCCCAAAAGGTACAAGGGTAAAAGGTCCTACACTGAACCAAAATAATATAAGTACAATAAGACAAGGAAAAAAGTTAACAGCAAGTTCATAAATTCATAGGGAGCTTAAATTCCAAAAACAATTTACGCACATCAAAGGCCTCTACTTAAAAAGGAGATTACATAATTAGTAATCTCAGGGTCCTGATCACCCAAAGCTAAGTCTACCAACGATTGAGTGGTTCTACCAGGAGCAATTTACGCAAATACTTGCTCCTAAGATTGTCGTATAGGTGACAGTGGAACAGCATGTGACCCGCCATTTCCACCTCTACCATATCATAGGGACAGAGCCTGAGATCAAAAGGGGTACCATCAAACCGACCCTCCAGCAATTTGGTAGGTAGGGCATTTAATCTGGCGGACATGAGCAACTATTTGCCCCTGCCCGGGTAAGCAGATGATAAGTAGCCTGCCATACGATCGGCTTGAGGAGCCAAATCCAGGTATCTGATAACATGAGCACATCCTCTGATTTTCGACCTCTCCCTTTGGTGGTCCAAATCCTGCCACCTACATCTCAGCTCCCTCCATGCCCCTCCAACACCCCCAGATAGCAAATAGTCCCTTGACAAGCCCAACCGAGCCAAGTGATCCTCCACATTGACCCTCCAACGACTCCTGAAGGGATCTTCTCCCAAAAGGGGCAATAATCCTATAGCCCCCGGGCAGGTCACTTTAATCCAAAACCTATGAACCACCGCCCAGGCTTTGAAAGACCAACTCCTCTGCCCCATTTCCATTCTGATTGCCGCATTAGGCGTACCACCTGGAACCTTCAAAATAGACCGTAGGAAAGTAGATTGGATTCCATCTAAATTGGTCGCTATCAAGGGGGCCCACAGTCCTGTTCCCCCCCCCCCCCCCCCAAAACAGGAATTGGGCACCAACCTTGCAGTTGAAAACCTCCCCAGCCATTTTAAATTCTATACCGCCTGTTTGGACAAATAATTTCCTAATTGATAACGATGAACGTTTAGCCAAAACTTCAGCTCTACCCAGATGATAGTTCCACGAGCCGGAGCAATGAAAATGAAGGCCCAAGTACTTAAAGGATCTGACCTGTTCGATTGGAACGCCTTCCAGCTCCCAAGAATGGGTGTTATTAATCTGTGTTTTCGCAAACACCACTATCTTCGATTTAGAGTGGTTAATTTCCAGCTCATTTGAATGGCAATATCTAACAAATGCCTTGAGCTGGCGATTTAACCCCACCCTAGTTTGGGAGAGTATAACCAGGTCATTGGCAAACAAAAGTCCGCCGATATACCAAGTCAAGTCAAAAGTTTTTATTGTTAACCAAAGGTTATAACAATCCACATACAATATACAGTATACAATACAGTATATAATACATAACACAAGATTACACAATTGTACAATTATACACATCAAAAGTCTTAAATAACCAATAATACATCCCGGCCAATCAGGGCATCCTCTATCCATCCCCTCTGACAGTTATGCTTCCGACCCCCAGGGGATCTAAACCCAACCTTATTCCCCCTAATGAGGTATTAATCATAAAGAGATATACCTAGCAGTTAGTCGTGGTGGAAAAAAATGGGATTGAGCCAAAAGGGGAATCACATCGTTAAAGAAAAGATTAAACAACAGGGGTGCCAACACGCACTCCTGCCTCACCCCTCTAGCCACATTCACCCAGTCTGTAAGATGGCCCAAGGGATTTAACTTAACCACCAGACTGGAGTCAGCATACAGGCTTCATAAAAGGAACAAAAGTCTGCTATCCATGGATGAACTAGCCAATTTGGACCACAGAAGCTCTCTGTTCACTAGATCGAAGGCTGATCTTAAATCAAGAAAAGTTGCATACATTCTACCATTGGTCTTACAATAATTATCGCTAAGATGAGTGTCTATAAGACAATGATCAAGGACCACTCTACCCCTCTGAAAACCTGCCTGCTCCGGGGCCAAAACTGTACTATCCTCCATCCCCTCAATAAGCCTAACCTGTAGATGTTTGGCGTAAATCTTGCTAGCAACGCTTAACAGGGTTATGGGTCTGTAGTTGGCTGGGGAAGTCCTACAGCCCTTTTTATAGATGGGTACTATAACCGCACAACTCCAATGACATGGCAATATGCCAGTTCTATCTATAGCCGTGAACAAGTTAGCCAGAACAGGTGCCCACCAGTCTATAAATTGTTTAACAAATTCTATCACAATTAGGTCCCTGCCCGAGGCCTTATTATTCCTAAAGGTAGCCACTAATTCCATGATGTCACTAGGTACTGCTGGAGCCCACTCTGGTAGAGTAGGCAAATCCCTGCCTGGGTTATCTTGTAGAATACTTGGAGCAGCACACAGTGCCCCAAAGTGATCAACCCAGGAATGTGGTCCCACCAGGGGAACAGAACCCTGAGGGGAGCTGGCTAAAGATGCAGTAGCCAACTTCCCAAATCCTTGAGTCCCCGGTTTTGGCAGCCTGGAGAACTAATTTCCACTTATGCTGATAATAGCCATGTTTCTTCATCCTAATGTGCTTGTATTTCTTTTTGGCCTGAAAATACTGCCTAGGGAGTTGCCCAAGAGAACGCTGCCGGTATTCCTTATAGATAGATCTGAACACACACTTGGCACTATAGCACGCCTTGTCAAAACATGGGGCACGCCCGCAGCTTGAAGCCGGATTCCTGATTGGAGCCCGGTCTGCCAGAAACACCTGACTATTGGAGCACAGCTGACTAAAAGCTTCAACAGCTGAGCAATCATCACCTGGTTCAATAATAAGCTTCCTTAAACTGGCCATTTCCTCACCCTGCAGCCAAACACCTAGCTGACTATGGTCAACCTTGTCCCACTTAAGCACAGGCAACAAATCCCCTGTAAATGCTGTGTCAGATAACTTCCCAACTGGAGCAGCTGTCCTGGGTCCCACATTGACTAAAGAGAGCCTAACACCCAACTCCAGGGGTAGATGATCACTACACTGAGTGTTACCGACACAAAACAGTGTCAGCAAGGGCAGAATATTCCTTGTGAGTATAGTGGAATCTATAACACTAGAGCCAGAGAAGCCCAAGTAGGTATATTCTCCTTGTGCATCATCAAGACACCACCCATTAAGTATACAAACATCCAGGGTAACAACCAACTTGGCCAACCTAATCCCTGCCTGGTTGAAGACCCTGTCCTTAGAACACCTAACCTCTGCAAACCTACCCTGATGGGCCTGGAACCCTGGACAATAGGGTACCATATCCTCATAGCAGCCACCCAGCCTAGCATTAAAGTCCCACACTATTAACACAAGGCTCCCTGGGTAACTGATGAAAATATCCTCCAGATGGCCTTCCAATTCTTCCCAAACAAAAGGTCGAAAACCTTTAGAATTGTGTGGGGGGATGTTTTAACCCCCACCCCAGCCAGAACGAAGCCCATGAAAAAAGGGGTATGTTCAATAATACTCTGCACTAACTTACTTAAAAGGGTACTAACCAGACATGCCAACCCCCCACTAGGTCGTCCCCTTGAAATACAAGATTTAGATGGAAGGGAGTAACAACATAGCTAGAGAGCTCGGGCGGGACATCTAATGCAGAAGTAGCCCATGTTTCCTGGAGTAGGACAATATGATGACTTCTTAATTGCTGAATAAACTCCACCTTCCCAACTTGGGCAGCCCACCTTGCAATGTTCCATGAACCAATACACCACTGAGCCCGCTCCGAGTACCCCTTATCTCATGGGGTAACAATATCCCGTGCTACAGACCTCTCGGGCAAGCATAGAGCCTTAGACTCTCCACCCACGCCCTGATTAAACTCCCCTCCTGGCTTCTGGATGCACCCACCATGGACCTGATTTAAACTGGCATCCACAAGATCTACCCGGGGAATGACTGGATCTACTGGCTATTGGCAACTACTGTTATAAGCTGCCGGAATGATACCAAGAGGCACAGATCCCTCTGCCTTAGCAACAGCAGCCAGTCCCTCATTCACCAGGGGATCAACTAAATGACGAGCAACACTACCTGTAGCCCCAGCAATATGAAGCAATCTAGCAGCAATAGGCTTCTGCCTTGACGGTCCATCCTGCAGATTCCTCAGAGCAGCCCCTTGAGGAGCCCGCCCACAAACTCTACAGGTGCTAACAATACCACCATCCATCTGGGAAGTTTCAGCCCCAGGGGGCATAAGAGGTTAACAATAGAGTCTCTAAGAACCTCACCCACATATACCCCCCAGGAAGCCAAAAGATCGACCTGGTTTTACACCCAAGTAGCAGCCCACGTAACTCTGAAATAAATGACCAATCTCTGGACAGACTGGGGTGAGGGCAATATCTGGAAATACCTAATAGACCCCGGCAAGGTAACACCAAAAATTGCAGAGAGATGGATATGTATTGCTGCTTTAGAGTCCCATAAAGGAAAATGACAATTGGGAAGGGGGCAGATCCTAAGAGACATGGCTCCCTGAACTGTGGGTAAATGGGAATCCCTGGCGGCATAATGCTCCAGGGGCTGCGCCTCCCCCACACGAGACGAAGGGATTGAAGGCTCAGCCACCTCTACTGGATTCACCTGAGCCGGGAGATGTATCAAAGGTTGGGATAACCCAGACCACTCGGCAAGGGAAGACCCAGCCTCCGTGTTCTCCCATCTAGCCCTAGTGGCAGTAATAAAATCCAACACAGTAACCATATGTTGTTTTTGTACCTGGGCCAAAGTAACAGTCTCGTCCAAACGCGCTAACAGATCCCAATTGCAAAACATTGTGTGCCAAAAAGTTCAAGCAAGGAAGTCTGGGAGATCTGGGAGGTAGCAGCTGCTGAATCTTGACTATGGGTAGAAGAACAATCCCCCTCGCGAACCTCAAAGGGATCCAAAGGGCTAGATGCCACTTGGAGCTGGGGAACAGCAACATAAGGATCCTGAGAAATAGATGACACTGGTTGCACAGAAGTGCCACCCGTATCTCCCCCAGAGTCGGGGCCCACAAAAGCCCCAGACCTAAGATGCATGAAACTATCAAGACTCTGTTGTTTAGTCACAGCATGGGAGACAGAAGAGGCTGCCGGTTTGTTCCGCTTCCTAGTCATAGTCACGGTCAAATAAAACAATACAGGCAAAGACAACGAGGAAAGGGAGGGGGCAACCGGCACCTAGGCCATGCACACAAGGCGTACCCCACACGGTTACCTAGTGTGGCATAAACGGGGGCAAATAGACAGTGGTCCCAACCGCTCCCCAGCGCCCAGGCCAGATTCCCTCACCCCACCACAAAACAAGATTAAAACAAGGATCCTCGGCTCTAACTTCTATAGTCTCCAACAGGCTCCAAGGTCGTTTGAGCTCCGCAATGCCTCCAACCGTTGTGAACTGCGAGCCCCTTCTTCCTCCAGTTCCTCAGCAGGCACTCTTCCCGATTCAAACAGGGGGCTGGGCACTGCGAATGGGCAACACCCTTTGGCTGTCGCCCAAGGGTGGGTGCCCAAGGGGGCCCCAGCCCCTGTATAAATGATACTTGCAATGAGAAGGGATCCAATAAAGGCCAGGCAGACACCCGCACAGCTCCTACTCAGGACCCAAATTATGCTTTTATAACCTCAAGACTCGAGTATTGTATGCGCTCTACATGGGGCTACCCATGGTGATGGTTTGGAGACTAGCTGGTGCAGAATCCACCGGCCTGCCTCCTATTGGGACGGGTCACCGTGAGCACATTACACCAGTGCTTAGCACTGACTGCCAATAGTCTTCTGGGCCCGATTCACGGTGTTGGTGCTTACCTATAAAGCCCTATATGGCCTGGGCCCCACCTATCTGTGGGACTGCCCCACCCCCAGCTTCTGGATTGACTCCTGCAGTCTGCCGGGAGCACTTTTCTTGAAGTCCCCCAACTATGGACAACTATGGAGAAGGTGTTCTAGGTGGCCGCACCTAGGCTGTAGAACTTCCTTCCAGTGGAGACCCGGGTGGCCCCAAATCTCCCCTCCTTCCTTCAACAATGCAAGACATGGCTGTTCCACCAGGCTTTTGGTGAGGGAGGTGGGTTGGGGAGTGGGGTTATTTTGTTTATTCTCTAACACCCCCCTTTGTGGACAGTATTGTTTTATGTTCTTATACATATTTTATATTGATTATATTTATATTGTATTTTTTAAAATTGTATTTGTTAGCCACCCCGAGCTGCTTTGGCAGGAGGGGCGGGGTAAACATTTGTTAAATAAATAAATAATTTTTTCTTTGTGCTAAGCGTTCCATAGGCATGGAGACTTTTGTTCTCCATGCTGGCTCCAAACTAACAATGACAGCCAGAAAAGGAGCCCCTTTCTGCAGGAACCCAGTGCTGGAGGTCTGCCAAGCTGAAAAGATACAACTTTGAGAAGTGTTTTCCTGTTATGATTGTCATGCAAGGAGACCTTAACTTGCTGTCCAATCATCTCCCAAAGGGGGGGAGAGAACCAGGGTCTCCACAGAAGCAGCATTTTGGTCTCTGAATGTCAAACGTTTGTTTGCTTCCAAGATTTATTGAAGACAGGAATAACTTGCGGTTGTCAATGACCTGAACAGAAGTGGAAGAGAGCACTTGATATTGATCATCACATTCTTTTCTCACTGTTTTTGCTGCAAAATATATGCAAAAGGTACCAACGTAAAGTTCTATCTTGTTTCCCTAAAAATCTCAAAGTAGCCCTAACTACCAACTGTCGGCACCGGTAAAATGGCATAGATTTCTAGATTGTAAACCTCTTGGGGTAGAGACCTGTCTTTAGGATTGTGTAGAGTCAGGTACATTGCTGGTACTATATAAATAATTAGCAATGATAATAATGTTTGCTGGTTGAATCACAGCTGCTTTGTGTTGTGGAAATTCATCATTCATGAACTGTGGAAGCTGTAGCACTTAAAATAAAAAGCTTACTCATTTCCATGGTTTATTAAACCTAACGTAGTCTCTTTTTAAAAAAAACAAACAAAAAAAACAACCTATGTGATCAGAGTCAAAAATGATTTTTTATCTTCAGTATTGATTGTACCATGCCAGGTACACTGCTGGTGCTATATAGATGATGATGATGATGATGATGATTGATGATAATAAAGGAAGACATCTGATAGTGTGGGAAGAGCAGAGAAGATCACTCAAGTCTATAACAATGCGTCTTTTTTTCAGCAGACTGTGACGTGATTTAAAAAAAAAAAATCCATAGAGAATAGAGTGTAAGTGAAAGCGCACATTATCTTAGAAATTAAATTAAAATCTGCAGTACAGCATATTCACATGTGGTATTGCTTTGTAAAGCATAAAAGCAAAAAGGTAATGCCTGCAAGCGCAGTGCTTCAGAATTTTTGAGTACCTTGTATCTGCAATGAAGCACTGATCACGAAGCCCTACATTGTCTTATCACTTTGAATACTGTAAAATGTCACAAAAGATGCAGTAGCATAAGACACCAGGGCTGGGCAAAGTTCCCAGTCCCAAGATCTTCATACCAAAATGTTCATTTGCCCAGGAGCCACAAGACATAAACGCACTTGCGCACATTTGAAGCATCTCTCCGGCTAAGCCTTCCCTGTCTTGCTTTGTGATTGGCTGGTGAAGCAAGTGCGCTGCAGTCTGGGTCATCTGCTGAGACTCGGGTGCAGCGAGGTAAGACACAGAACAAGACAGTGCAAGGGCCCAGGACTGACCCTGGTCAGGAGCGGAGCTACATTCGAACTGCCCAAGAGCTGCATGTGGCTTCCAAGTTTGCTTACCCCTGTAATACACCTTCATTAAAACCTCAGTTTTTAGATGAGCCGCTTCAGTTGGCTCTCACCAGATAGGCACCTCATTAAGTAAACATGCGTAGGACATCTGATTTGCTCAGATAGATAAAGGTTTATTGACTCAACCGTACGGTTGCTGCAATATATAAAACAATAACAGAGACGTTTTCACATTTAAAATTCATAAACTCCCTGAAAAAACACAAATTTACATAATTAAAATAGCACAAACTTACACAGAACTTTCATGACAATTTCACCTATGGAATGACGAGGATATAATTTGCTCAGTGAAAAACTGAATTTGGTTCGAAGCTTGTGTCCCCTCATTTAACCAACACCTGTCATAGCTTTTATCGCAAGGGTAATGAACAGGAGCAACTGGTGAATAGTGGGCATGATTCTAACTACTGTCAGAACACACTTAACCTTGGTAGGTAGGTTCTAGTTTCAGCGTAATCTCCTTGTATGCTCAGCCTTATAAGCCCATTTGTAATGAGGTATGCATACAAAGATAAACTTGTCTTCCCAAGTTGAGTGGAGAGTTATACAATGTTGGCTCAGGTGTACACAGTACAGACAATAAATAGCAAGTCATATTGTGTCTATTGAGCTGTTTTCAGATTAACTAGCGAAGTGCTTGGTTTTGAAAACTGTGAGAATGGCCAAGTCCAAAACTTGATGAGTTTTTCTGCCTATTTTAGATCTTTCCTCCCAGGAACCTACTCTATCAGATAAAAAATGATTCAATTTAAAGCTTCATTTTGTTGGCAAACTTTACACATCTCAACCAAATTAAAGCACAGATTACTATCTGTATATTTTTAATAAAACTTCTTCCTGTATCTGTTACCAATGCTTTCAAAAGAAGTGGAGATAAAATGTTTCTAAAGCTCCTAACAGATCAAAGAAATACCTAAAACATGGAGTGGGCAAGTGGAGTTGTGGCCTTTCTTTTCCATTCCACTTTGGTTTAGACACCAAACCAAACTCTAATATTATCTTTGTGTTCCACTCTATCAAATCTTTCATCAAGGTACCAAGGTGTGAGAGCCCACTTTGCTGTCCCTCTTCTGAAAGCCCCATGCCACCATTCATGGTATTACAATCTAAAACCTTAAGATGACTTAATTTGAAAAGTCCTCTCACTTTACCACTACAGTTGAGTAAACTTTGGGACTGAGTTCAGAGAACGTTTTGTCCAACAAAGGATGAATCTTAAACAATT
Organism: Sphenodon punctatus; assembly: GCA_003113815.1. Taxonomy (NCBI): domain Eukaryota; kingdom Metazoa; phylum Chordata; class Lepidosauria; order Sphenodontia; family Sphenodontidae; genus Sphenodon; species Sphenodon punctatus. Next base: position 846,143 of record QEPC01013055.1, read on the forward strand.
TATTTTGCCTTTATTTGGTAAGTTATTACCAGTTTGAGCAGGCATTGCCTTGTTCGTACATACAAAACAGCTAGAACTGGTAGTATTTTATCTACTAATGAGAGTGCAGTAACTCTGTAGAGCCACATTTTATTTGTACACCAAGTATACACAATAGGTGTTTTCAGCCCTGTCTGGGTTGGGTTTAAATTGACCTAGTTTCTGCCGCAACCCATGCTTCATCCACGTGGTGCTCCCTTTCCCCATACCATAGAGTTGCGGACGGATCACCTGACACTCTAGGCTGTTGCCTGTAACTATAGTATTGTCCTGGGCAACTCCCGACCGAGCAGAGCTGCAGCAGCCATCCGCCAAGCAGACGTACAGCAACTTGGCCTCGGGTTGGTGCCCCAGGTTTGGGCGGCCCATTCCACTGGCAGTGCTCCTGGGTGTTCCAGAGTACCGTAAGCTGGGCTGGAGTACAGCAGGGACAGCCTGCTCTGTTTCTACCCTACCTGCACACCTGGCAGCCCACCTTTGGACAAACAGGTCACCCAGGGGTGAAGTGGAGCAGAGACGGCACTTCTATCCGTCTAAAAGCACCCAATGAACTTTTGCAAGTCTGCCTTTTATAACAGCTACAATTAGTTTGAGCAACTTAAAAAGAGATTCAGTGCTTCCTTACTTCGTCACATGATCACAGGGCTTCATTTCTGAGGTGTGCTTTATTCCCTGTCTTCTAGGAATTGAAATCTATTTTGCCATGTTTTTTTCCATTTACAGAATGAGTAAGAATTTCCTGTTACTGCTTTACCTTTTCCAAATATTATAGATGATTTTGCATTTAGTTTTTTGCAGCTGGATGCATCTTTCAAGGAAGTAACTTAAGATTCAAACTGAACATCCCTCCCTGCCCTTCTTCTGGTGCAGTGTGAAATAGGCTGGCTGTTGAAATCTCTTTTGGCCACATTTTGGATAAGAGAGAATGTCCTCCAGTTTTGTTTTTTTCTTGAACTTTTACTATATATCCTTCACTGCAATTTTTTTTAACACTTCTATTTTCTCAGCTTGAATTTTTTCAGGAGCTAAGAATTTGTGTCTCTGTTCTCTAAGGCTAACAGATACTTAGTAGTTTAATAGTCTCTCCTTTATATGAAAACAAAGCAAAGAAACCTTATATTATTATTATTATTATTATTACTATGGAGACCAGAGTGTTGAGCCTGAGCATAGAAAAAGCTGGAATTGGTGAGTTGCTGAAAGTGATTTAAAGCTCACTTAGTTGTGGCTGCTGTCTGCTTGGCCTGCTGCATTGATCGAAATCTTATCCATCCAGACTGATGAAACATAAGTGTATAAATCTAAATGACAGGTAGAAAGCAGTTCTGTCATTTGTGTATTCAGATGGGACACTGCTATCAGGAGTGTGCAGTGCATAGGATTATAAGGACATCACATTTTGTAAGAACAGTTTTTATGAATACCAATCTATAGTATAATTGATTGGTATTTGCATCATACTTGCAGAGTTTATCTTAAGTCGGTAAATACGCGTCTTGGTATATCAAGGGTGGGAGACGTTTTCCCTCCTGCAGGCACTGTGAAAATTTAAGTTGTTTGACTCAGATGGGAGTTTAGTGGTGGTGGAACCTGAGGGGTGTGTGCTCAGAATGTGGAAAGGAAGTTGAGGGTCCAGCTTGTGGATCTGTTATGGATCCATCCCCTGTCCTTGATTACCTACACTCCTCTTACTCTTTCAGTGTTTGAGGGCATGGACTGGACCCACAGGTAAGATCCAGGAATTGGAAAAGGGCCAAATAAAAACCAGCCATGATTCAATCTAAAACCAAAGGATGACATGTCAATAATACTGTTGTTTAAAAATATCACCCTACCCCACCCTCCACAATACTAGTGTAATTTGAGGCAATTCTCCCCATCATTTATAGCTGCTGGCCATGGAGAAAACCATCTCCAATAGGGAAGTCTGCAATGCAGTAGGAAAATCCTGTACATGTACACTCCTGGCCCTCCCTGCAGCTGGGAGCTTTCGCCAGCAAAAACGGTGATGCCCATGCTGCACAACTGTGATCTTCCTGTGTGTTTTTCACACCCAGATCAAGATGTGGAGCTCAGTATATGTGAATTCCTACTACAAGAGTCATTCACACATGCTAGAAGACTTGTTGGCACTCTGCTGGCATCAGTCCAATCTGTTCCCTTTCAGGGCTGCAGTTAGCGGAGCAATCCCTGTCTGCCAGCTGGGAAGAGATGGGATCCTGCCTTCAGTGCGGATGGGCATAGTCATAAGAACATAAGTAGTGCTATACTGGGTCATACTGCCGCAAACTAATTGTGCATCAAATGAAAAAATACTTCGTTTAAATCGACTCCCAGTTAGTTTCATGGTGTGTCCCCTAGTTCTAGTGCTATTTGAGAGAGTAAACAACTTGTTCCTCTCCACTCATGATTTTATAAACTTTCATCATATCCCCTCTGTTGCGTCTTGTCCAAGCTGAAGAGCCTTAACCTACCAAGCTTCTCCTTCTACAGGAGCCATTCCATGCCTTTGATTATTTTTGTGGTTGTTCTTTGAACCTTTTGCAGTTCTACTATATCTCTTTTTAGATGAGACAACAAGAACTGCACACAGTATTCGTTGTGGTTGCACCATAAATGTGTATATTTATTTTTATTTTATTTAACAGATTTTTATCCAGTTCTCCCATCTCATGGCTCAGAGCGGTTAACAAAACCATAAAAGCAACAATATAAAAACACTTAAACAATTTAAAACATTAATCCTAAAAACACCCCACCACCACCACCTCTTCCCCTCACCAAATGACTGACGGAACAGCCATGTTTTATAGTTCTTCCGGAAGGTCTGGGGCCAATCGTGCCCCCACTGGGAGGAAGTTCCACAGACGCGGCGCAGCGACTGAGAACGCCCTGCTCTGTGTGGCCCCCTGAGACACCCGGGAGACCCCCAGCCGACTGCAGGGGCCGATCCAGAACCCGGGGACTGAGGCAGTCCTGCAGGTAAACAGGGCCCAGACGGTGTAGGGCTTTATAGGTTAAGACCAACACTTTGAATCAGGCCCGGAAGACTATTGGCAGCCAGTGCAGAGACCGGAGCACTGGTGTAATGTGCTCCCAGCGGCCCAGTCCCACCAGGAGCCGGGTTGCCGCATTCTGCACCAGCTGCAGCTTCCGAGCCATCACCAAAACTGGCAAAAAAAATTCTGTTTTGTTTTCTCTAGTCCTTTCTGAATAATTCCGAATGTTCTTTTTTTTCTTTTTGATGGCTGCCCCACACTGGGCTGAGGATTTCTAAGAACTGTTCACAATGACTCAAAGATCTTTCCCTGAGCTTTAACCCCTAATTTAGAACCCAGCACTGTGTAGGTATAGTTTGGATTATTTTTCTGCATGTGCATCACTTTGCAGTTGTCCACATTGAATTTCATCTGCCATTTAGTTGCCCAGTCTGAGTCCTGCAGGATCCTCCTGTAATATTCTCTGCTCTTGTATCCCACCACGCTCCTGTCCAGGGGCTTTGCTCCTCCTCTACCCTTACACTCGCGATACCTTGCTCCTCTAAACATCTTTGCCCCTTCTTTCTTGTTGCCGCTTAGTTACAGGGAACTAACTTAGTAACTTAGTTACTGGGAAGAAATTCTCAGTGGGGTCGGGGTGGAGAGGATGCAGTTTCACAACGAGCTAAGAGGTAGGTTTTCGGGAGTGATTTGAGAATGGGACCTGCCTGTAGCTACTGATAGTACAGTGCCAGGTACATTGCTTGCGCTATATAAATAAATAATTCCTCTCCGTTTTAACTATCTTGTATAACTTTGTGTCATCTGCAGATCTGATCACCGTACTCTTTGCTCCCTTGTCCAGGTCATTAATGAATATATTAAACATGGATCCCAGTACAGATTCCTGGCGCACTCCACTATTTACTTTTCTCCATTGTGAAAACTGATCAGTTAGCAGATCAGCAACTTTGTTTCCTATCCTTTAACCAACTGCCAATCCACGACAGAATGTTGCCATGATTACTTAGGCGGCATTCAGACAAGCGTTTAAATCGCACAGCCGCCGCGGCGACATCATGCGATTTAAAGCACCGCGCACTTCCGGGTTGGTGTGAATGCGGTGAGTGCGCACATTTCCGCCTAACCCGAACTGTTGGAGTGCGGTTTGAAAAGCTGCTCGGAGCAGCTTTTCAAACCGCACTCCCAACAGTTCGGGTTAGGCGGAAATGTATTCACACCAACCCGGAAGTGCGCGGTGCTTTAAATCGCACGATGCCGCTGCGGCGGCTGTGCGATTTAAACGCACGTCAGAATGCACCCTTAGTTTCTTCATGAGTCTCTAGTGAGGGACCTTTATCAAATGCTTTCTGAAAATCCAGATATACTACATCAGACAGCTCGCCCTTAACCACAAACTTGTTCTCACCCTCAAAAGATTCCAATAGATTAGTGAGGCATGACTTTCCTTTGCGAAAACCATATTGGCTTTTCCCCATTGTCATGTTTATCAATATGCTAGATAATTCTGTTCACAACAGTCTTGCAACCGAAATAAACAATTATGCTTGGCACTGATGTTGTGTAGTTTACAAGTTTGTCTGTCTTAAAAACTGGTGTTACATTCGCTGCCCTCCAGTCCTTGGGTACAGAAGCAGATTTTAATGATAGGCTACAAATTACCAATAGTAGTTCTGCAACTTGATATTTGAGTCCCTTCAGAACTCCTAGGTGAATACCCCCTGGTGATTTGTTACTATTTAATTTTGTCTTTTTGCTGTAGTTCTTTTTCTAGAGTCGCATTGATTTGTGAATTCAAAGAATTCCTCTGATTTATCACCAGGGTTCGTAGTTTTCCATGACGAAAAATGGAAATTCTCTGATTATATATTAAAAAAACATAAATTCTCTGATTAAAAAAATTAAAATCTGTTTTCCTGTGATTAAATGTAAACACTAGTTAACTTTCCCTTTTTTTATATATATATATATATAATATATATATATATATATATATATATATATATATATAATGAATTAGAACACCACATTTTATTGTAATTTCCATTTTTATGCAACTTTGCATCTCAGTCCCACCAACAGTTTTTGTTTTTTTTTAAAATTAAAAATCAAGGTCTGTGGCACCCCTCCAAATGCAGAGCCCCTCCCCCCACAGCACGTGCCTTATTTTTCTTCCCCTCCAGTGTCCTGCGCTTGCTGTCTTCTCTTTCAGCCTGGTCCCAGATCACTCTGCCAACCAGAAAGGGGGGTCGTATAGAAGCTGGCACTTGGGGAAGCTGCTATGGGAATTAGGCCCAACTCCTGTTCCCTCTCTTACCAAGGTCCAAAAGACCTGACTGCCCCAATTCATAGTTCCTCAGCCCACAGGAGATCTGTGGCACCCCTCCACAGCACATGCCTTCAGGTTGCTTCCCCTCAGTTCCACTCTGTGTCCTTGCTGCCCCATGCTTGCTGTGTCCTCCTTCGAAACCTGTTTTTGTTTTTTTTCATTTTCAGCAAAATTCTCCCCCCAAAAAGGCAAAATATCTGTTTTTCTCTGGTTTTCCATTGCAAAGGGAAAACTAGGAACCCTGTTTGTAGGTGATAAAGAATTGTTGTGGTGTGGGTATCCCCCCAACATCCTTTGCAGTGAAGATTGAAGCAAAAAAATCATTTAGCATTCCTGCAATTTAGACTGCTCCCCATTGATCAGCTGTGTATTCGCATAGGAGTGTAAGCAGCTGACAAACATCGAAATAGTCATGCAAGCTATGTCCCCTCCACCGAGGCGTGGAGTCATGCTAGCAGAGGGCTCGCAGGCAACATCTTGCCCGCAAGCTGTAAGATGTCTGGCACTGGTATAAGAAATGGAATGTGTTCCTTTAACATGAAGTTGGCCACACAGAAAAAAAGAGAAAAAATAGGCCAGATACTTGGACATGAGTGTATACAGAAACCATTTCAGAATCAGGTGTGTTGTAGCTTTTGGGTACAACTGCATTGAATTAACAGCTGTCTGTCTAGTCTGTGCCACCAAGTCTCTGTGCATATGTATATGCTTCAGTAAGCATGCATCTTGCTTATGTGATGCATGAAGATTAGTTTGTCCTATGCTGGCCACTATGCGCTGCATGATGCCCTCAAGGTCAGAAGTTTCCTAGTGAAATAATATCCATTAACCCTTTCAGAAACATTGTAAAGCAAAACTTATTAAATGTGACTTGCAAGCCATAATAAATCTCTCTCGCAGATATGAGTGTTTTGTTTAATTTATTGCTAGCTGAATCTACCATTCTCTGTAAACAGCATTTTATCCTTTATAACAAAATCTGCAGTAAGCTGTCAGAAATAATAAACCACTGGTGGTTACAAATTCATTGCCCACACCAAGCTTGTTCTTGATAGGAGTTTGAGAAAGGTCTCTCTTCAAAGGCAGACTATTTAATCCAAATCCATAGCACAGCTGAGGTCCCTCGCTTTCTTCTTATATGCCTGCCTCATATGGTGTGGCAAGAAACTTAACTGTAATTTGTTGTGACTGATCCCTAATGCAAGTGTTAACCGTGGATACTTGCCATGAGTAGGGAAGCGAGACTAAGTGTTGTTTATCAAGACAAGAAGTGATACCAAAATGAGACAGGGAGGTGCGATTCTAATTTGCACCTCTGTTTTATTTTGCCCAGAGGATCTGCATTTCTTTGTCAGGATTTCAGAAAAGTGACAAGGGGAGACTAACCAAATGCACTGTTAACAGATGTAGCAGTCACACTCAGATTCGGTCTATCATTCATGCGCAAAGCTTCCTCCTTAACTTATGCATTGCAGCATGACCCCTTACCAGCACAACTTGTTTATTAAGCATCAACCAAACACTTTATTCCTCTGCTCCTTTTCTGTCTGGTTCCTGTACTGCATTATTCTTGAGGGGTAGTAGTGGGGTCTTGAATTGTGCATGACCCCATCCAAAATCTCTTCACTTGCAGGTGGAAGCTTTCTTTTTACATGACACAGGACAATGCCATTGGAACCTACTAAACAGCATAGCTAATTCTGGTAGTGAGTGCCACTTATTAATACATCAGTCAGTTTTTGTTAGCCTGACATAGTTTCTACCTCAACATTTTGTAATTTTTGTCAGTCAGGGCTGAAAGGCAAGTTGTGGGGAAAGTGGGGAACGCTAATGCTGCTAAAGCTGAGCTAAAAAAGAGCCCTAACTGTAATAGAGATGTATTTCAGTAGGAGGCTTAGTGGCATTATCATTATTCATCATCATCACTGTCAATTTGGACCAGTTTCTTAACATAAAGATAATCAGGGTATGAATATGGAAAATTAAGTGCAGGAGAATTGAGGGTTTCAACAGTGTTGGGGGCTTTCCCCCCTAAGTTGTGTATTTGAGAGTAAATGAATGGGGGGAGTCCTAGTAGATACCCTAATCTTAGTAGGGAAGTAGACACCTCCATCAGTCAAATGGAATGGCTGAATCTAGAATTATCATTACTTGAAAGCAGTATCTGTTTCCTTGATGATTTTAAGCCACTCTGATGTTCACTGGGCAATGCATTTTTTTCTAACCATCACTGTGTACTGTGAAAATAAGTGCTTAAGGGGACAAATGATCTGCTAAGGCACATCTTTGTTTGTTTCTAGGATTATAACAGTAGCTGGCACATAAACACAAAGTTCATTTTTTAATTAGAAAATACTATGCAAGGAAACAGTGTGAAATACTACCTTCCACTTGCAAATAACGGACTGGAATATCTGTAACCTGCTGGTTAGCATATGGTGTCACACACACACACACACACATGCACCCCCTTTACAGAGGATAGTCTGATATAATCTAGCTAAGAGCTCCAGTTTGTAGGAACTCCTGGTTAGAACTCTAGAGGTCTGTACTACAGTCTCTACTTGGTTGGCAGATTGCCTAAAATGTTGACAGTCATAGCCGCTTCCAGGCATAGTCATGTGCAGAGATCTGGTCAGAACAGAGATCCATCACTTATTACAGTAGTAACATATACTCAGCCTAAATTGTAACATTAGAGGTTGGAGGGGGTGGGGATGGGAAGCAAATGCTCTGTCACTCTAGTAACATCTTTATAGTTTATGCCAGGAGTGGGCAAACTGGCTCAGGAGCCATATGCGGCTCTTGAGCAGCTCAAGTGCAGTTCTCAGCCAGGCCTTGGGCCCAATGCTGCCTTAACAGTCCGGTGTCTTGTCTTTATTGCACTCAAGCTGAATCACAGCTGCTCCTCAGAATCTCAGTAGCCAGGACTGCAGAGCTCAGGCTTTACCAGACAATCATGAAGCAGGAGAGGGCTATCTGTGTGTGTCTCTCTCATCTGAAAATGTCATCTGAAAATTTTGCTACGTGGTTGTTGGGATTGGGAAATTTGGCCACCCCTGGTATGAATCGCTCGGATTCATCACGATTTTGATGCCGCACTTACAGCAGGGAGTGAACTTGAGGTTATGGAAGTCCTGCTTGGTCGGATTTTGTGGGATCAGTTTCAGACCTAATTTTTGAAATATGGATGGATGTAAACTGGGATAGGTATCTGTCCTTTTTATTTCTTTTAACTGATTGGAATTATTAGGTCTTTTGATATATATTTTAATTTTTGTATATATGGTTGGCTGTTTGTTTTGTGTTCTTTGGGCTATAGTGATGGCTGATGCCCTTAATAAACCTTTGATGATGATGATCGATTTCAGTGGGTGTCACCCACTGATGCGGCAGATGTCCTTGGGGCAGTTAGAGCCACCTGTTGTAAATTAGATCCATGCTGGTTAAGGCTTGCCAGGAGACCTTAGGGCCATTGCTGGCCATGGTTGTCAATGCCTCGTTTAGGGAGGGCAGAGTGCCAGACCTCCTTAAAAAGGTGGTGGTGCGGCCTCTACTCAAGAAACCATTTCTTGACATTGACTCACCCGCCAGTTATCGGCCAGTCTCTAACCTTGCCTTTTTAGGAAAGGTTATTGAACGGGTGGTGGCTCAGCAGCTTCAGGGGCATCAGTTTTCTGGATCCCTCACAGGCCGGTTTCCTGGATCCCTCACAGGCCGGTTTCCGTCCTGAGTTTGGCACTGAGACTGTGCTTGTGGCTTTGGCTGATGACCTGCGCCGTGAATTAGATCAGGGCAGATAATCTCTTTTGATCTTAATGGCTCTGTCAGCAGCATTTGATACCATTGACTAAGAGATGTTGGTGGCTCATTTGCGGGACCAGGCCAGGGCGGGAAGAGCTTTTCTCGAATGGTTCCGCTCATTCCTGGCTGGGAGAACTCAGCGGGTGGTCCTAGGGGAGTGTTCGGGGACCTTACGTGTGGCGTCCCGCAGGGTTCTATTCTGTACCCTCTCCTGTTCAACGTGTACATGCAGCCATTAGACAAGGTCGTGAGAAGGTTCGGTGTACACTGTCATCAGTACGCTGATGATACACAGCTTTACTTCTCTTTTTCTGCAGACCCAGACCCAGCAGTCTCAGTGCTCACCTGGTGTCTGGCAGCTGTGAGGGATTGGATGAGGGCGAGCCATCTGAGATTGAATCCCAACAAGACAGAGGTGATGGTGGTGGGGAAGACTGAGGGGGTGGTGGATCCTGTCATTGATGGGGTCTGCCCCCCTTTAGCTGACCAGGTTCATAGTCTGGGGGTGCTTCTTGACTCCCAGCTCCGCCTGGACTCCCAGGTGGCGGCTGTGGTGGGGAGCAACTTTGGCCAATTACATCTGGTGCTACGGCCGTATGTTTCAGACTCCGACCTGGCCACCATCATCTATGCTTTCATCACCTCGAGATTGGACTACTGTAACGCACTCTGTGGGGCTACCCCTGGTGACAGTTTGTAGACTGCAGCTGGTGCAGAATGCAGCGGCCTGTCTTCTAACGAGGACGGGTCGTCGCGAGCACATTTCACCAGTGCTCCGTTCTCTGCACTGGCTGCCTTTTTGTCTTCTGGGCTCGATTCAAGGTGTTGGTAATGACCTTTAAAGCCCTAAACCGTCTGTGCCACGCCTACCTGCGGGACGGCCTCATGCCCCGGGCTGTGGTACAACCCTTGTGGTCAGCCGGGGAAACCCAACTCGAGGTCCCCTGGGTTTCCCAGGTGGCGATGATGGGGAGGGCGTTCTCGGTGGCTGCACCCAGGCTGTGGAATTCCCTCTCAACAGAGGCTCCCTTGGCCCTGGACTTCCCCTCCTTTCAGAGATAGTGTAAGAGTTGGTTGTTCTGCCAGGCCTTTGTGGAGGGAGACGGGTAGGTGAGTGGGTGGGGGGAGGAGGGGTTTTGTTTTGATTTCCCCTCTTTTAGTACTTTATGGTTTTAAGAAATTAGTTGGCATTTTTATTGTTGATTTTATTGTAACAGTTGTTGTACGCCACCCCGAGCTGCTATTGTGCAGGAGTGTGTGGGATAAAATATTTTTAAATAAATAAATAAAATATACCTTGAGATGTATATTGAGTGAGGAATTTACTTATTTTATTTAGTTAGTTACATTTGGTAACTCGCACGCCTCTTGCATCTCGTGGCGGCTAACAATAAAACATATACACACACACGCAAACACATAAATAATATATAAATAACAATATATAAAAACACAAGCACAATAATATAAAAACATAACCTTAAAAACTGGAGCAAAAAAAACCAATCCCCTAAAACCCAACCCCCCCCCCCCCCCCCCCCCCCCCCCCCCCCCCCCCCCGTCGATCCTGTTCGACGGGGTCATCATTCTTCCTGTCCCCCCCCCCCACTACCTGTCTCACCCACCAAAAGCTTGGTGGGGAACAAGTAGGTCTTACGCTGTTAACAGGAGGAGGGAGGATCCAGGTGTTGAAGAGTCTGTACTTCTACCCCTTGTGGCCAGGACAATGGAGTCAGGTTGGGGAGCTAACTTGACATCCTCCCTGTCTCCCTCTCCAAAGGCCCAGCAGAACAGCCAGGTCTTACGCTGTCTTTGGAAAGAGGGGAGGTCTGGAGCCAGGTGGGCCTCCATTGGGAGGGAATTCCAAAGTCTGGGAGTGACCATCTAGAACACACTCCCCATCGTCGCCCTCCGGGGGACTTTGAGTTGGGTGTCCACGGCCGACTGCAGGGGCCGCAATACAACCCAGGGCCTGAGGCAGTCCCGCAGGTAAGCAAGGTCCAGGCCGTTTAGGGCTTTATACATCATTACCAACACCTTGAATTGGGCCTGGAAGATAATAGGCAGCCAGTGCAGAGAACGGAGCACTGGTGTAATGTGCTCACGATGACCCGTCCCCGTTAGGAGACGGGCTGCCGCCGCATTCTGCACCCGCTGCAGCCTCTGGATCATCCCCCAGGGTAGCCCCATGTAGAGTGCGTTACAGTAGTCTAATAATAATATTAGAGGTAACAAAGGCATGGAGGATGGTGGCCAGATAGACGTCTGAGACATACAACCGCAGCTGTCACACCAGATGTAATTGGCAAAATGCTCCTCTAGCCACCACCTCCACCTGGGAATCCAGGCAGAGTTGTAAATTGAGGAGCACTCCCAGACTACCGACCTGAGTAAAATTGTGTATCATCGACGTACTGATGACAACGCACGCCGAACCTTCCCACGACCTCTGCATGTACATGTTGAACAGGAAGGGGGACAGAATAGAACCCTGTGGGACTCCACATGCGAGTTCCCAGGGAGATGAAGTATACTCCCCAAGAACCACACGCTGAGTTCTCCTGGCCAGGAATGAGCGAAACCATTCAAGAACAGTGCCACCCACTCCAGCCTGGTCCCGCAGCTGAGCCACCAACATCTCATGATTAACGGTATCAAATGCTGCTGACAGATCTAATAGAATTAAAAGAGACTATCAGCCCTGATCTAATTCACGGCGCAGGTAGTCAACCAAAGCCACAAGTGCAGTCTTCATGCCATACCCAGGACAAAAGTCAGACTGCGAAGGATCAAGAAAACTGACCTGATCCAGAATGCCCCTGAAGCTTCTGAGCCACCACCCGTTCAATAACCTTCCCTAAAAAGGGAAAGTAAGAGACTGGCCAATAACTGGCAGGGTAGTCAATGTAAAGAGATGGTTTCTTGAGCATAGGCCGCGCCACCACCTCTTTGAGGCAGCTTGGCACTCTGCCCTCCGTAAGGGAGGCATTGACAACCCCTACCAGCAAGGGCCCTAGTGTCTCCCGGCAGGACTTGACCAGCCTGGATGGGCATGGATCTAATTCACAATCACAGCAAGTGGCCCTAACCGCCCCAAGGACATCTGCCATATCAGCGGGCGCCACCCACTGAAGTGGATCCCATGAAAACAGACAAGGTGGGGCCTCTACTGCCTCAGGTTCACCCACTGTTGTAATGCAGCATCGAAATCGTGGTGAATTCGAGCAATTCTATCCATGAAAAAGTCAACAAACATGTCACAGCGGGCACTGGAAAATTCCAGTTTAGGCGGCGGGAGGCTGGACTGACCAGCCTCTGCAACACCTGGAAAAGCTCCGCTGGACGTGACTTATAGATGCTATGAGGGTAGCAAAGAACTCTTTCTTTGCTGCCTGCACAGCCACTGCATAAGCTTTTAAATTAGCTTTATGTTGCAATCGGTCAGCTTCAGCATGAGTACGGCACCAACATCGCTCCAACTGCAGACCCTCCTGCTTCATCCGGCGCAGGTCTTCTCTGAACCAAGGGGACCTGCGTTGTCGGTAATCCGGAAGCGGATGCCTGGGAGCCATTCGGTCAATGGCCTTGGGTATTCCAAAAAGCAACGAAGTCATCGGGCGAACAGTCATCAAGATCAGGAGCTAATTCCTAAGGGCATTTCAGAACCTTTCTGGTTGCTATGGGTTACTATGGGTTTCCATGGTAAGCCTCTGTTGGGGGCTCGGCCAGGAATTGGACGAAGACTTATGAGCCCAGAAGGACTCAGCAAAAAAAGATGCATAAAAAGTGAGCATAGGAACAAAGTGTGCACGTACATGCACGCAACAGCAACAAAGAACCATGCCAAGCCAACTTGTCTCCCGCCATACCATCAAACCTCACGCGCCTGTTTTGAGGAATTGGCCACCTCCAAACAGAGCCTTTCTTGCTGCAGACTGGGTGAGATTTTCTTGTCTCACATAAAGTAGCTTAAATAGATTTAAGTTTCTCTTGAATAGAAATGCTTCCCTTGTTTGCTAATAAAAGTTGCATGAAAGAGTGATTTAAAGGAAATGCTGTCTCTGTTGTCAATTCAGAGGCACCCCTAGTGGACCCTGAAAGGGATCCCTAAAAGGGACCTCCCACATGGGGACAGACAAACCTCGACCAGTTCGACTTCAAACTTCTGTACAAGAAATTTTAATTGGATAGTTATTGAAAGCTCAGTTCAAAGTTGTGTCTCTAGTGCTTATCCACTGAAACTACCATTAGCCCTCATTGGCAGTAGGGAAATAAGTATCCAGACTCCCAAGTGGGTGTGGTTTTGAAGGGGAGGGTGGGGGGAAGCATAACCACCGATGATCAGCAGAGGTGCCCTTTGTGCCTTAAATCAAGACTGATGAAAATAGAGTTCCCAGCCTTCATTAGTCTTCTAGTCTAATCTCCTAATTTTACCTAAACTCCCTTTTTTAACCTTATTTTCACCCTTTCATCATCTAGCTTTTTGAACTGGTTGGCCAGATGGACCTCCTTGCCTGTGAGAATAAACAAATAGAACTTTAATACAAAACTATTGATAGTCAAAGAACAGCCCCCCCCCCCCAAAAAAAAAAACCCCACACCCAACTACAGCTTAAAAAAAGCATGAAAACCCAAAATATATTTCGGGTTAGGTGTATAATTCACACTCTCACTCACACATACCCTTTTTACCCATAAGCCCTCAGTTCTGAAAGTGTCTTAATACCTTTTTATTATCAAAGAATTATTACCTGGTTTTTACTGGCTCTGGAAGTAGAGCTTCCCCACCCCCAGTTTTACTTTTAATTAATCGTCTCTTCCATTCTAATCTAGATGTGCATCAAATTTATAGTTCCAGTTAGCCACTCCTTATCTCCACTCTGACTCCAGAAAATAATTGGCTACCACGAGTTGCTGCCCTTTTCCTGTGGACCCTTTTGTGTTAATCAAACTGGTAACAGCAATATGCTGTAAGGTTAAATATACGTTGCCTGAGTGAATTAAGCTTTTATTTGAAGGCAAAGAGAGGATGTGTGTGGAGGGAAGGAAAATGTTTTGCTCCTCTGGGTGCTTGGGGAAGAACTATAATGGAAACCTTGGATTCTCACTGGAAGAATTGCTCAGGATGCAGCCATGAAAATGGCAATGTTGTCTAGCTATCTAGTCTCATATTGGGAGTCTCTTCCAAGATCAGAAACTAGTCCCAGTCATGATAAATCCCTGTAAAGATGATACCCATGATGATAGTACTGATGTTCCATGCTGAATTCTGTAAGTTGAATTAAGCCGACTTATTTAACCGAATTGTCCAATTGGAACAAATTTCTTGTAGTTCTTATCTGGTTGTTACCGTAAAGATATTCAGCTCTCTTGCAAATGACAAATTTCTTCACCAAATTCTCCCTCCATCAACTAGAGAGGATGCAATACAATAGTGAAGATATCCTAGAGAATTTACTTGTGGATAATCTTGGATCTAGTGATCCAAGAATTAATTCAGTTTAAATTAGGTGGAAGCATATTTAATAACAAAATAAGGTTTTTGATTTTCAAAAGATAGATGTGGGTGGGGGGGGGTAGTGGGGTTAATTGGACTGAAGAAATTCTGAACTAAAATTTAGAAGGTGGCTGGAATTTCTTTAAGTCCAAGGTGCAGAGGATTTCTGCAATTTGCATACTTAGAAAGGGGAAATACCTTGTAGGAAGGTATTCTAGATCCAATTGGTTGAACAATCTTCTCAAACGGGAAATTAGGAATGAGAGCTTTCAGGAAATGGGGAAAATGGGTTGATTAATAAAGAAAACTACCTACAAGAGGCTAGAAAATATAAGAATAAAGTAAGACTTGCCAAAGGTCAAGCTGAACTAGAGATCTTGCCCAGAAAATTAAAATAAATAGCAATGAGTTTTATAGTTATATAAATAACAAAATAACAATAAAAGACTAAGTGGGGTTAACGTATAGTAAAGATGTGGTAGAGATCAAAGATAATGTAGTTATGGCCCAAATACTTTGCATCCATTTTTAATAAGGATGATGATAGGGACCAAAATTCTATCCTGAAGACAGGATAGTTTAGTATATGGTAATGAAAATTACCACAGCTCAAGTGTAGACAAAACTCAAAACACTTCATGTATATATTCAATTGGGAAGGACCAGTTCTTAATCCAAGAATATTGAATAAATTGGCACATGAAATTGTAGGTCCATTAGCAATTATATTTAATAAATCCATTAATTATGGGGTGGTACTTACTGATTGGAGAATACCAAATGTACCTATCTTTAAAAAAGAGAGTAAAAATAACCCGCATAACTATGGACCTGGTAGCCTAACCCCAGTGGTATTCAAGATGTTGGGGCACTTTCTAAGAGAATAATTAACTAGTGACATGATAGCAAATAGAAAACCTAATGAAATGCAGGAAGGGTTCACAAATGGCAGGTCATCCCAGGCCAATCTGGTATCTTTAAAAAAGAAAAAAAGAAGAAAAAAAAAGATAACTAGCTTTTGGGATCTTGGAATGCAGTAGATCTAGTGTATTAGAATTTTAGTAAAGTATTTGATACTGTGCTACACGGTAATCTACTGCTTAAGCTGGAGAAGATGGGAATTAATAAAAAAAGACAGCTGGTTAACTGGAAGAAAACCAAGTTGTGCTGAGGTTGACTTTTTAGCTGGAGAGAGTTTGCTAGTGGAGTTCCTCAAGGATCCATCTTGGGACCTGCGTTATTTAATATACTTGAGGAAAGACTATAATGGAAACTTTGGATTCTCCCTGACCTGGAGAGGGATGTAAGTTTGTGCTAATGAGATTTCCTGATGATGCCAAGCTGGGAGGAATTGTCAATATAGAGGAGGATTGGAAAATCATGTAAGATGAACTGGGACAACACCATGGATTAGAGTATTGGAAATGGGATGAAATTTAATATTGCAAAGTGAAAGATTATGCATTTGGGGATTAATAATTAGTTATCAGGTAGGAACTCATCACTTGGAAACAGAGGAAGAGAAGAACGTGGGGTTTTTAGTTGACCTTAAAATGACTATAAACCGCCAATGTGATGCAGTTGCAAAAAGGAAAATGCTATCCTAGTTTGTATTGGTCGTGGAACTGCCATTAGGTATCAAAAGTATTTTTGCTTCTTTACAAGGCTCTGGTAAGACCACATGCATCAGGAATAGTTCTGGTCACTGACGTTCAAGAAGGATGAACTTAAACTGGAACAAGTGCAATGAAGAGCTTCCAAGATCAGAGGAATAGAGAATTATACTGCGAATGCACAAAATGGCTACTGGGCTATTCTATGCATGCGTGACCTTTTCCTAAATGGTGGCAGCAGCATTTGTTTTTAAAAGGGAAGCCCATCTGCGCATGTGCAAAATGGCCACCACACATGTGCAGACTGGCCTTTTCCAAAATGATGGGAATGCTGTTGCTGCCATCTTACGCCGCTTTTAGACGTGCAGCTGGATCAGGCGCGGGAGCGGCGAAACAGCCGCGGCGCTGTTTTAGACGAACCGAAAGCGGAAGTTGTGCGCGTGATCTGGCGCCGCGCATTATTTTCCGGCCGCGTATGTCACCCCAGAGAGATCAGGGCGGTTCACTCGCGGTCGGCAAAAAATGCGCGGCCCCAGATCACGCGCACAACTTCCGGTTCCTCTAAAACAGCACCGCGGCTGTTTTGCCGGTCCCGCGCCTGATCCCAGCTGCACGTCTAAAAGCGGCCTTAGATAAGGCTGTGTATGTGCTGAATGGTCCAGCGGCTACTTACTCATGTGTAGTAATTTAAAAACAAAAAATAATTACTGCATAGCCCAAAGTAGTCACTGGACCGTTTGTGCACCCTTTTGGAAAGGGGCAACTGGGACTCTGACTCGATAACAGACGTCTAAATTAAACCATTAGCAATATCGCAGCTTTAGTTTTCAAGTTTCTCATAATTTTTAATGACAATCCTATGACATCTGTGCTGACTCAAAATGGTCCATTTTGGTTACTGATGACTAAAGTTTTTTCTCTGTCCTTAGTGTGAAAATGAAGTAGTTTCCCTAGTAAAGATGGCAGTAGCAGTTTCCTATCCAGCCCCTCTCGAAACAAAACTGGTTTTAACCATGGGAAATATAAGCATTTGCTTAGAGCTAACACTCTTTTGGTTGTAGATGTCCTTAACTGTCCTACCCAATTCCAGCTGGCTGATTTCTAAAACAACATGGTGGTTTGACCCACTTTCACCAAAAGGAAGAGTGGAGCTGTCATTGCTGCTGCTGCTTGCTGCTAACACACTTGAACTGCAGGGAAGTGAGGGGAGCAGATTTGGGTTGGTCAAATTTAATTTTGCCTACACTTCTAAAAATTGTTAAAGTTGACCCTGAACTGAATCTGATCTACTCTTCATAAAGATGGTTGATCCTTGTGCATCCTGGAACTAAGACAAGGTAGCAGGGGTGGAAGCAAAAGCTTTCAAAGAGACATGGAGGAAAAGGAGTGGTGATGTGAGACAGTAGACAAGGAAAAATGAAAAGATGAGATGGAGTTAGCAGAGGAATAGGCAGGATTTAAAGTATGAAGAGTATGCAGTTCACTCTGTGGCAAAGCAGAACTACTCCACTTTAGCTTGGTTGCAATTCTCTGCAACTCCCTTGCCTAATGTGTCGAGGTTGCCTACCAAAGGAGCTGGAGAGTGAGAAGATTGCTGTACTGCAGGGATGAAGCCAGAGGTTCCCAAACTGTGGGTTGAGGTTATGCCCCTTGTAGCTGGGTTGTTTTTTTGTTTTTGTCCTTTTAAATCTCAACTACTGTTTCATGTACTTTGTGTTCTTTGTGGCTGTCTTGAGGTCACAGGAGTATGTTGGTCACAAAATGGAGTCCTCCTAGCAATAATATGGAAATCCCACTGAGTTAAGCATTTAACCTCCTCTGATCATCCTTCAAGGAGAACCCATGTATTTATGTACTACGGGTTGAACTCTGAATCGGGAAAAATCACACACAACGTGAGAAGTGGATTTTGCCTAAATGCACCCAAACTCGAACCTTTGAGGTTGAGGGGAATCATTTTAAGCGTTATGAGACTCAAACCATTTTCTTTTCCTTTTTTGGATGACAGAGTGCTTTGACCTACAGTTTCTGGAGCATTCAGGTGAGCAGTATTGTTCAGCATAAGCTTCGAAAACTGTTAGCATAATTGCTGTATCTTCTTTCAAGAGCCACTTGGGGAATTTGAATTTTGAGACAAAATAGTGTATAAAAAAATAAAATAAAAAAGTTTGCAAATTTCTTTGCTCTTGAAATGTTAGTTCTGTGTGGAGTATCTGGACATATGGGGGTAATTTGGAGGTCAAGTATGACTTAGTTTGCTCTGCGTTTTAGTTTTTTAAAAATTGGTTGTGTAGTTTTTGAGATCTGAAATTTTGTGGTTTAGGAAATTTTGCAAGTTTTGGGACTGGGGCAAGAGTGAGAAAAGCAGCTGTCCATTTTATCTGGTGGTAGGGGTTTATGAATGGTTTTTGCATGTGTAGGATTTATGTGTAGAGGTTTTATTTACATGCTGCGACTTTATGGCAGGCAATGGATGGAAACAGCGCGGGGTGAAAGGGAAACTCACTAGCCTGCTGCTCCAGTTTTCAAACAAACTCCTCAGCAGATGAAATTGTCAAGGCACAAGGGAATGCCAATTGGAAACAATAGAGAAAACAGGCATACCAATTGGAAGTAATGGGAGTTTGGGAATGTCAGTTGCCTGTAATCAACAGAAAACTAGTAAAATGATGCTTATCTGAGACAAAGGGAATAGGGGAGGATCTGAAATGCCAAAGGAAGGAGGTGCAGAAGGGAAGAGTGAGTTGCCGGAAGACTGAAGATGGGCTAATGTCCCTTTCTTTAAAAAGGGGGGAAAGCTGGATCTGGGAAACTATAGATTAGTCAGCCTGACATAGATACCTGGAATGATACTAGAACAGATAGTAAAGCAGTCAGTCTGTAAGCCTCTAGAAACCAATGTAGTAATTACTAAAAGCCAGCATGGATTTGTCAAAAATAAGTCATGCCTGATTAATTTTACTTCCTTTTTTGATCAAGTTACTAGTTTAGTGGATTATGGTAACACCATGGATGTAATATATCTTGATTTCAGCAAAGCATTTGACAAACTCACCCATGATATCCTTGACGACAAGCTGGTAAAATGTGGGCTAGATGATACCATTAGGTGGATTTACAACTGGTTAAAAAACCATACTCTCAGCGCTCATCAGTGGCTCCCCATCAATGTCGAGAAAGAGGTGTCGAGCAGGGGGCCGCTGGGCTCTGTCCTGGGCCAAGGACTGTTCAACATCTTTATTAATGACTTGGATAAGTGAGTAGAGGGAATAGTTATTAAATTTGCAGATGACACACAATTGGAAGGAATAGTTAATCACTTAGAAGACAGAAATAATATTCAAAATGATCTTGATAAGTTGGAAAACTGGTCTGAAACGAACAAAACGAAGTTCAACAGAGATAAATATAAAGTTCTTTATTTAGGTAATGCACAAATACAAGATGAGGGATACCTGGCTTGGCAACAATATATGTGAGAAGGATCTGGGAATTGTAGTTGAACACAAACTGAACATGAGTCGTCAGCATGATGCAGCCACAAAAAAGGCTAATGTAATTTTACTCTGCATTAACAGAAGCATCATTTCCATGTCATGAGAAGTAATAGTTCCACTCGATTCTGTGCTGGTCAGACCTTATCTGGAGTACTGTGTCCAGTTCTGGGCACTATACTTTCAGAAGGACATCAATAAATTGGAACAGGTTCAGAGGAGAGCGACAAAGATGGTCAGGGGTCTGGAAACCAAGTTCTATGAGGAAAGGTTGAAGGAGCTGGGTATGTTTAGCCTAGAGAAGAGAAGACTAAGGGGAAACATGATAGCCATCTTCCACTACCTGAAGGGCTGTTGCAGAGAGGATGGCAAAGACTTGTTCTCTTGCCCCTGAATGCAAGACTAGAAATAATGGGCTCAAATTACAAGAAAGCAGATTTCTGTTAAAAATTAGGAAGAACTTCCTAATGGTAAGAGCTGTTTGATAGTGGAACAAATTGCCTAGGAGGTGGTGGGCTTCCCTTTGATGGCAATTTTCAAACAGAGGCTGGACAGCCATCTGTCAGAAATGCTGTAGCTGCAGATCTCCTGCATTGAGCAGGGGGTTGGATTTACCTCCGAGGTCACCTAGTCCAACTCTATGATTCTATGACTTAAAGGCCAGGGGGAGAAAAAAGTGAGGAAGCCAAAGAAATGGAAACGGGGAGGGAGTTGAGTGGAATGAAAGGTAGGAGACCATCTGGCACACCTGGAATGACAGGTAGACGACCATTTGGCACATCTGGAATGATGGGGTGGACTGGGTGGAATGACTATGATACAAAACCCCAGAGAGCATCTGGAATGATGGGGGGGCTAGATGGAATAACAGGTAGGCCACCAGAAGCAACAGGAATTGGGGGGGAGCAGAGTGGAATGATGGGTAGGTGGTCTCCAGGAGTGGCTGAAATGTGACGGGGTAGGTGAAATGACAGGTGCAAAGATCAAGTACCACCCCCCCCCCTCCATTTTCTCTCTGTGGCTTTCTCACTTTTCCCCCCTCCTGATGAATGGATGGAGTCGAGAGAGACTGTATGTAGTTTGCACTGAGGAATTTTACATGAGTTGTAAATCCCCACACAGGATTATCCCCCACCTGTTATCTGTAAACTCCCAACTTACTGCAACCAAGCCAAGAATGTGTACCTGAGTTCTCGCATCCTCATGAATGTCGCATCCCTTGTCTCTCCCTCTGTTCCCCCCTTCCCTGTCTCCCCTCCCCCTGTCTTTAGATTGTAAGCTCTCGAGCAGGAACCGTGTCTATCTTATTCTTTGTAAAGCGCCAGGTACATCACTGGTGCTATATAAATGCTTATAGTAAATAATAATAATAATAATAATAATAGTAGAATTCCTTTAGACATGTAACGGAAAGAGATTGTGGCTGCAAGGGAAATGTTCAGTGAGGAGGGGTCCTGAAAGCAGTCTCCCCTTCTTCCCCCAACTTCCCATGTGGAGAATTGCGCAGGCTACTCCCAGGTGTGAAAAAAAAAAACCTCTGCTCGTGAAAGTGACAGAGCTAGGGTTCAAAAGGGAAACTTACTAGCTGGCTGCTCCCCTGCAGGTAAAATTGACACGACAACTGTTCCCAGTTTCAATCCTCTGGTGAAAGTGACAAAACCTGGGGTTGCAAGGGAAATGCTCTGGTGACAAGTCTTCAGCGTAATCTCCTCATCTTCCCCACCCGGCCTCCCTGGTGAAATTGTCAACGCTGGAGCCAAAAGGAAAACTTACCAGGTGAAGGAATAAGGGTCAAGATAGATAGTTATATGCGTCGAGGAATTTTACATGGTTTGGTAGAATTCCTTCAGTCGCATAACTGAGAGAGCTCAGAGCTGCAAGGGAGATGTTCTCCTCCCCCTGCTGTTGAAATTGATGAGGTTGCTCCCAGGTGGTTAAAAATAATAATAATAATTCCACTGGTGAAACAATTTGGACTGAAGGAAAACTTGTTAGCTGGCTGCGAATCAAACTCAGATTGGTACTGCAGCAGGAGAAGGGAGTTTAGTGTATTCCCCTTTCAAAACACAGGGAAAAATTCTTAGATCAAAATACCTTTGGTACAAAAGAGAAATTAAGGCTCTTACAAATTTAGCTATGCTCCAAAAAGCAAAGAAATTGTAAGTTAAGTCTCCCTGCACACTTTAACCTAGCAAGTGTCTTGCTTTCCAAACTGTTCTTCACAGTCTGCCTAGAGACTGCTGACGCAGTGGAGCTTCCAATAGCAGGCTGCAAACAGGAACAGAACATACATGAGAATCTGCAGAGTGCTCTCAAAGAACTTGGTTATTGGTAAGTAACCTTCATTTTTTGATCGGAGAGCATTGCTTATGGTTAACTGTGATTTGGCCCAAAATTTTATATTACAGAACTCTGCCACTCCTTTTGCTTCTATCCTTTGGGATATTGATTTATTGTTGGGCACTGGCAGTAGTCCATGTACTACAGGGTAAAAACCTTGATGAGAAATCTGATGAGATGTCATACTGCACAGCTCAACAACTTTCGTATTTATGATCAGCGTTCAGATATTTTATTTATTATTAATTTATTATAAAACACTTATTACCCTGCCCCTCCTGCCAAAGGCAGCCCAGGGCAGCTTACAAAAATAAAGACACACATTTTAAAAAATACTATCAGAGAGTCCTGCAGAAAGAGGCAAGACAGGGATAAAAGGGAGAATAACCGCCCCATAATTAAAAATAGAAAAAAACCCATAAAATATACATAAATGAAACCCCAAGCTCTAAACACCTCCCCTCCATACAAAAGTAAAACCCACCCTCACCCATTCCCCTTGCCAAAAGCCTAGCAGAACAACCAGGTTGTGCGTTGATGCTGAAAGGAGGGAAGATCCTGGGCCACCTAGGCCTCTGCCGAGAGGGAGTTCCACAGCCGTAGAGCAGCCACCAAGAACGTCCTCTCAATAGTAGCCCCCGGGTGACCACAGGGCACTCTCAGATGATTGCAGGGGCCGATCAAGGGCACGGGGAGTGAGGCGGTACTGCAGATAGGTGGGCCCAAGCCGTATAGGGCTTTATAGGCAAGAACCAGCACCTTGAATCAGGCCTGGAAGACTATAGGCAGCCAGTGCAGACAGCAAAGCACTGTTGTAATGTGCTCCTGATGGCCCATCCCCATAAGGAGGTGGGCAGCCGCATTCTGCACCAGCTGCAGTCTCCGAATCGTCACCATGGGCAACCCCATGTATAGTGCATTACAATAGTCTAATCTTGAGGTAATGAAGGCATGAACGATAGTGGCCAGATCAGAGTCTGAGACATACGGCCGCAGCTGACGCACCAGATGTAATTGGCGGAAGGCACTCCTCGCCACAGCCCTAACCTGGGCATCTAGGTGGAGCTGTGAATCAAGGAGCACTCCCAGACTCCTAACCTGAAGAACCAGTTGAGGGCAGACCCATCAATGATGGGGGACGCCACATCCACTGCCTTGCCCACTAGCATTACCTCAGTCTTGTCGGTATTCAGCCTCAGTCAACTCTCCCTCATCCAGTCTCCCCCATCGTGTAAGCACCAAGACTGCGGGGCCTGGGTCTGATGAAAAAGAGAGAGAGAGCTGGGTGTCATCAGCATCTTGATGACACCAAGCTCCAGACAACCTCGCCCAACAGCTGTGTATACACATTGAACCAGAGAGGGGACAGAATAGAACCCTGTGGAAGATAGATTCAAGACATAGAAAAATGTTCCCCTAACATCCCTCACTGAGTTCTTCCAGCAAGGAACAAACAGAACCATTCAAGAACAGTCCTGCCCACCTCCGTTCTGTCCCGTAGACGAGTCACCAACAACTCGTGGTCAACAGTATCAAAAGCAGCCTTAGGATCAATAGGGTCAAACGGCCCTGATCTAATTCCCGGCGAAGGTCATCGACCAAGGCCACAAGCGCAGTCTCAGTACCATAGCCCGGACGAAAGCCAAACTGTGAGGATATCTAGAAAACTGAGTTGATCCAGATGCTCCTGAAGCTGCTTGAGCCACCACCCATTCAATAACCTTCCCTAAAAAGGGAAGGTTAGAGACAGGCTGATAACTGGCAAGGGAGTCAATGTCCAGAGATGACTTTTTGAACAAGGGCCAAACCACCGTCTCTTTGAGGCAGTCCTGGCACCCTTCTCTCCCGAAGAGAAGCATTGATGACCCCAGCCAGCAAAGGTCCCAGTGTCTCCCAGCAGGCCTTAACCAGCCAGGACAGGCACAAGTCTAGTTCGCAAGAGGTGGCTCTGACCATGTCAAGGACATCCTTTGCATCAGCGAGCGAAATCTGATGAAATTGATCCCATAAAATTGGACAAGGCAGGACTTTCACAACCTATGGCTCTCTCATTGTAATAAGTACGGTGTCAAAATTGAGGTGAATCTGGGCGAAGTAATCAACAAACCTGTCACAGCAGGTACTGTGTATTCTTATTAAAACAGCGGTTCCTGAACTTTGTTACCCCATGCAAAACTCATTCAATATCAGTTGGGTTTGTAACTGCAGCCATGGATGCCATGACCTCACCTCAGGTCATGACCATAATTTGGGAACCTCCTTCGTTGAAGCTTTAGATCCTTGTCTTGTGTAATTCACATCTGACTAAGTTACTACTTATCTCTCTTGCACTGAGAAGCTTGAAAGCAAGTAGTCTAAAGACTATGAAACTGAAAGGCAAATAAAAACAAGCACTTCTAAAATTCTCATGATTTGGGGGGGTCTGACTTGCAATTCTTGAGCAACTGTTTAGCAACTTGACTGACGATTCTGCTTGAACAATGAAAATGATGAAGAAAATACAAAAGGGTATGCTGCATAAGCGTTAACTTTTTCAACTGTGTTTCCCCCCCCCCCCCTCTTTTTCTCTTCTTTGCTCTGCTGTTATATACCAGGGTGGGGGGAGTTCCCAAGAACTGCATACCAAAATCTTCATGTGGCCAGCAGCCACTGACAGAACACATGTGCACGAGCCCCTTTGAAGCATCTTCAGGCTGAGCCCACCCCCCTCTCCTGCTTTGTGCTTGATTGGCAGAACTGCTGCTCTGTGGTCCTGGCTGCTGAGATTCAGGGCAACCAGCTGTCAATACTTAGGTGCAATGAAGTAGGGCTGATGCGGCAGCAGCTGTTACCACACCATGATTCCATTCCGCCATTTCGGAATTGCCCGCGCCACACAACGGCTTTTCTGCAGACATTCCTCTAATTCCGCCGGCATTCTGCAAATTGCGGAAAAATCGCAGAAACTGTCGGAAAACTGCTGTTCTGCTATTTTGCGAAGCCTGTGGAAGTAGCGGAATGAAATTAGCAGAACTGCGGAAGTAGCGGAATGAAACTAGCGGAATGAAAGCTTCTGCCACGCCGTACCACTAATTGCGGAAACACTGTTTCCAGCAGAAATAGCTACCGCTGTGACATTCCGCTACAGCCCTTCAAAGAACTAAGACACAGGACCATTAAGAACGTGCTGTGTCTGGAACTAGTCCTGGCCGAGAGTTGCATGTGGCCCCTGAGCCATGGTTTTCCCATCCCAACATGCAAAATAATTAAATTGTGAATATAAAAGTAATGAAAAGTGAATTCTTTAAAAAGGTTTTTAAATACTTTAGTGTTTTTCCCTCCATAAAGTATAGATAGAGCTGCAGTACCCATAGCTAAGAGAGTGGGGGTATCTATACACTAATACAGAGGAGAAGGTATATGGCTTTAAGTAAGGCAACTCTCTTAGATGGCCCTTGACCTTATAATTTTTTCTGTGTTGTAGTTAAGATGTGCTGAAGAAGAAAGAACGCTTCCACATATTGTTAATGCAAAGGGAGAGTGGTTCATTTGCAGATGCATAATGGCATTTGAAGAAGAATGTTTTGAAAGCAAGATGCTGTTGTGTGACATGCAATAGCTACTGCATATGAGAAATGGATACAAAATGGACGTAATGTGAAGCAGCATATCAAGCAAAAGCTGTCCCTCATGTTTAAAGCTAAATTAATGGCACCATAATCTGTCAGTGTAAAAAGGTTTTCAGGGAAGGATTCTGTTTGTAAAAGCTGCTACATTGTTGCATCTAAGAATGGGCGAATAAATGAGCTCTTTTGAAAACTCATGGCAAATGCTACCAGCTTTGTCTACAAACCAGCCAGATATGGTTAAACCGAAGCACAAGGACACACAAGATATAAAAGGCATAAAGCAAACCATGTAATCATGTATTACTTTACATTCCTGTAGTGCCCTTTTGAGAGTGCTTTAAAATGACACTTGAGTTTATATTATTTTCCCCACCCCTATAAAGACTAGCCACTGTATAAAGTACAGGAAGTGGCAGAACAAGAGAACAGGGTACGGACCACCTGACGCATAGTCTTGTACTAGAACTGCTAGCATGAAAGAGAGTGCACCAGGAAAGCAAGTAAATTGTGCTTAAAATGGCAATTTAAGAGAGATTCTACGTAAACTATTTTTGCCTACGTTACTGCTCTGTTTTGCAGAACTATTCATTATTCCCTTCAACGCTATAAGGAGGTAAGATAGGGGAGAAGCTTTTAGCAGGGCCGTCCCAAGACATTTTGCTGCTGTAGGCGAAGACAAAACTTTG
>QEPC01013055.1:876694-889510 GCA_003113815.1 Sphenodon punctatus
CCTCACCAGTTCTTGGCCCGCTGGTCGGTGGAGCTTGGGGTGGCAGGAAGGCCAGCCCCAGGAGAGTCGTGGTGTCCTCAAGCGATGACAGCCGAGGATGCTGGCAGCGTATGCAGACGAGCTGCAACCTCACCAGTTCTTGGCCCGCTGGTCGGTGGAGCTTGGGGTGGTAGGAAGGCCAAGCCCCAGGAGAGTCGTGGTGTCCTCAAGCGATGACAGCCGAGGATGCTGGCAGCGTATGCAGACGAGCTGCAACCTCACCAGTTATATTGGGTTCTGCTGTTCACACTTAAAACCCTCTTGTTACTTGTAAAACTAAAATAAAAACAATGCAAAGCTTTCAGTCAAAATAAATGACACTTTATTGATTGATTAAACATGTTAATTTCACAGTACTCTCCTATTTGTGAGAATAGGAGGAGCCACTCGAAGAAGAACCTTTTTTACAAGGTAGCAACCTTCTGATCAGCCACGTGGGGAGGAGCTTTTTGTAAACAAACAGCTTTATCTCCCCGATCATGTTGCTGCTGTGCAGAGCTTCTAGGAGGCAAAGGCAAGTGAGGAGTCATGGAAAGGCAATTCACAGAGGCTTCCTCTCTGAATTCCCCAGCTCCAAGATGCCTCCCCCCATTACCCCCTCTGATCCCCACTCCCCAAATCCAGCTCCCTGGCCTTTACCCACCCCCACTCTCCTATCGACCCCAATCCCCACCCCATACATTCCCCAGCTCCAAGATGCCTCCCCCCATTACCCCCGGCCTCTGATCCCCACTTAGAGAGAGTTACAATTAAAAAGCACCAGCCGACAGCCGTGAACTCACCCCTGGCTGCTGCTGAACTGGCCGGAGCGGAGACACTGGCCGCTTCAGCGAGTGAGGGGGGGGCGGTCTGAGCTGCAGTGACACACACACACACACACACACACACACACACACACACACACACACACACACACACACTCTCTCCTCCGAAGCGCCAGTGACTGCCACGACTCGCGAGGTGGGGGGGGGGAGCTGGGGAGGGGCGGTCAGGTCAGAGAGGGACCTGGCAGCTGCACTGTGGATCAATGATCCCTGCCTGCTTGCTTTGCAATTCTCTGCAGCGCCTCAGTTGCTGGCTGCCTGAGCCTCGCCACCTAGTCTGTCCTGCAGTGCTGCTCTGCTGCTCCCTGACTTCGTGCCCCATGCCGCTGCCGAGAGAGACTGAGAACGCCGCCAGCGGCGCATGTGCAGTCTGACTCTACCTTCCGAGACATGCGTGCACTGCATTATTGCACAAGCTACTCACGCTGTAGAGTGAGTCAGTAAGGGAGGAGGGAAGGGGTTTTTTTTTTGTTTTTTTTTTAAAGTTCCCTGCTGCTGCCGCTCCCCCCAATCTGCCGCTCTAGGCGGCTGCCTAGGTCTGCCTAGTGGCAGGGCCATCCCTGGCTTTTAGATTAAGATTGCTTGTTTTTAAATTAATTTTGGACAGCCTGCAGACACTTTTCCTGTGATTAAAGTAGAGTGAGCTTGTAGATCAGCAAGTCTGGGCATCTAATATTTTTTTTCAATATATCTTTCTTTGCGAAGGTGTGTTGTGATTCTGCTGCAGTATGTTTATTTAAATACTTACAAACAGTCTCAAAGCAGCTTGAATCTCTCTTCAACAATTCTTGTTTTTCCTTCCAAGAACCACCACTGCAGAGCACTTCTTTACCAGATGATAAATGGCTTTGTACGTACAACAGTACTGGCTTAGAGAACAGTTCAGACATGCAGATCAGGAATGAATGAAGGCGAAACTTTACAGTGAGGGTAGGATAACGTGCTAGAAATCTATGAAATTACATTGCAATGCTGGTCTGTCTGTAGGTTGTCTCTGAAAGCTCACCGAAGTTGCGGAATGGTACTGATTTGGCAGTACTGCATAAGTGGAAGAGAAAAATACGTCTCTTCAAGTTAACTTTTTGCTTCCTTCCCCCTCTTTTTCTTCTAGTCAACATGATTTCCCTGAGGAAAACAGTTTGAATTTTTGCATGTAGATTGAAGTCCTCTTTTAAATCTACCCTTCCACATTGTAATTCTCTGCATATTTACTGGCATCTCCACAGCTGTTGCTTTCTCACTGTAGCTCCTGGTTAGAAAGTATCTGAGACTTGTGAATTTCCAAACAAGCAATTCATTTAGCAAAAACATTGAGAAATATTGATGACAAGAAGCTTGAAGGCGCTCTCATTTGGCTGTACTTTGATAGCTGGGGAAATGTTATATGCTAGTGTAATACCTGTTTGGGCACTGGAACACCTGTGATACAATCCTCTGCCATTAAAGAAAATTGACGTTTTTCCCTCTCTCCCAGGGTAGGTATTGTGGACTCATGGGCATCCTCCCACAGCAACCAAGGCATGATCATTAAAGTTGATGGACAGCCCCTCCCTGTGAGATGGGGCAAACGTGTAGTAGGAGCCCAGTTCAGCTCCTACCTTCCAAGAGTTGTTATGCAGGCTCTTGGCTCTCTGAGAGCACTTGAGACATTTCGTGTTTTCTTCTTTTTCTTTTCAGTTCCTTTGGAACATTTGGACTTGCTCTGCTCCTCCCTCCCTCACCTTCGGGAGGTGGTTTCTGCCTTGTGGAAGATGTCTGGGAGAGTGGGACGGGGGAGCCCTCCTCCTGTGTTTCCCCCCTCCCCCTTTTTTTCCTTTTGGCAGCTCTGTGGAGGAGGCTGCGCATGTAGTTAGATGGGAGAGAGAATCTGCAGTCTTGGTACTGCAAGGTTTTAAATATTTAGGCCGTGTTCTTGAAATGGATAGAACTCTTTCTAGTAGGGAGATAGAGTTGAACAAGCAACAGCTAGGATGGTACTTAGATCAGACTAAATGGGAAGCTGTAGGCAATAAATCTTCTTGCACTCCCCCCCATTCTGCCCCAGTCAACACCCTCGAGGTTTAAGCAAAATCCACTAGTTTCAAACCATCTGCATCTCTAGCCAGAGTCATTTTACAGTTTTTATTTATCTGCTCTTATCAGCCAGGCAATATTCAGTCCACTCTTTAGAAAGAGCCTGGGTAAGAGTGAGCCAGTCTACATAGTGAATTTGGACTTTCAAAAAGCGTTTGATAAGGGAGGTCCCTACAAAAAACTCTTGAGGAAAATGAGTGGTCATGAAATAGGAGGCAGTGTCCTGTCATGAAGATTGTAAGCCACAGGCAGGGACCGCGTCTAATTCTATGCTCTGTACAGCACCAGGTCATACGACTGGCGCTATATAAATGTCTAATAATAATAATAATAATATGTAATCGGTTAAAGGACAGGAAACAAAGGGTAGGACTAAATAGCTTTCACAATGGAGAGAACTGAAGTAAATAGTTGGGTGCCCCAAGGATCTCTCCTGGGACCAAAAAAGGGGTAGAGAGTGAGGAGATTAATTTGCAGATGGCACAAAGTTATTCAAGATAGGTCAGACAGGGGTAGACTGTGAGGAATTACAGAAGGATCTTTCAAGACTGGGCAACTAAATGGCATATGAAATTCAACATTAACAAGTGCAAAGTGATGCACATAGGGAAAAATAATCCAAATTATACATACAGAATGTTGGGTTCTAAATTAGGGATTACCACTCAGGAAAAGGATCTTGGAGTCGCTTTGTACAATTCATTGAAAACCTTAACTCAGTGTGCGGCAGCCATTTTAGAAAAGGCAAACAATGTTAATTATTTGGAATGTAATAGAGAATAAAACAGAAAATATCATAATGCCCATATATAAATCTATGGTGCAACCACACTTTACATATTAGAATGACTTCTGTATGAGGAGACGCAATAGGTATAGGGCTCTTCAGTTTGGAAGAGACACAACAGAGAGGGGATATGAGCAAAGCTTGTAAAATCATGAGTGGCATGGAACAAGTAAACAGGGAGTTATTTACATCTTCAAATAGTAGTAGAACTAGGCTCATGAAACCAATGGGCAGCAAATAAAATAAAAGTTGCCCCCCTCCAAAAAAAAGTGTGGAATTTGTAGCCAGACGATCTGGTCAAGACCAGTAGCATAACTGGGTGTAAGCAAGGATTGGATACATTCTTGGAGGATAGGTCTATTAATGGCTATTAGCCAAGTAGGTTGGTGGACATAATCTGGCTGTCGGGAGGTGGGAGTGAACAGCATGTCCACTCTGTTATGATTTGGTAGGTAATTCTCCAAAGCGACTGAGAATGTCCACTGTCAGAGACAGGATGCTGGGTAGTTCGGGGAACCAATGCTCTGCAAAGCTTTACATCCATATCTTTTAATTTTATTTTATTTTGGTGATGGGGGCGGGAGAATAAACTAATGATATTTTCACATAGTGTAAATCAAATAGTAATAGGTTGGGTCAGGAAAAGTGAAAAGAGACCCAGCTCACAGAGGAATGCGTAGATTTCCTTGATGCTTCCCTAGCCCATAGTCCCCTACCTCTCTTTGAGCCTGGCAAATCCGTTTCTGCTGCTGGGTTGGAGTTTCTCAAGTGGCTACTGTGGGATCCCTAAATCGGTGGGGCTTCGTGAAATTGAGATAGCAAATACTAATTATTATTTTTAAATAAATATTTTTGTGACCTTTCTGACCCAGCCAAAGTTAAAAGTTTCATAAAAATTGTCAAGGAAACAAAGTTCCTCATTATAATATATCTTACAGGGGCTAATGCAGTTTAGTAGCCATAATATCTGAACACCTTTGAATGGCATCGTATAAGAGTGTAGCTGTAAAGGTTCCTAGTGTTTTTACTGTCCACATCTGCCACTGAACTGAGTGGGACACGCCTGAACGATTATAGCAGAAGGAAGTTTGCATAGTGTACTTGTGAATATACTATACCATGTGTTCACAGAAAAATCAGGCTAGTGGTGGAAATGGAGCAATATTAATCTTTCTATTAATGTTACATATGGAAAATGAGATTTGTCATTTGTTTAGTCGTAAATCCATGCACCTGGCATCCAGATGATTCTAGCCCCTTTGAAGAACATGCATGCATTAGTACAGAAGCAAAGGAGAATGTAATTTAAACATTCTCCATAATTAAATACTACTACCTTAGCTAACTAAAAATCCCCTTCATTTTTAAATGGCTTATTTTAACTTAATTCTAGCATAGTTGCTTCACTAATGTTAATTTTAGTTTTTCAAAATATTCAGTATAAAAATTATTGGTATACACAGGATGGGGAAACTGTTTTAAATTAATTCTAGCATAGTTGCTTCACTAATGTTAATTTTAGTTTTACAAAATATTCAGTATAAAAATTATTGATATTATTATTATTATTATTATTATTATTATTAACAAACATTTATATAGCGCCAGCAGTGTACCTGGCACTTTACAAAGTAATAAAATAGACACGGTCCCTGCCCCTAGGGCTTACAATCTGAGAGACAGGAGCTGGGGGAGAGACTTAGGAAGGGGAACAGAGGGAGAGACAAGGGGTCTAACATTCATGAAGATGCGAGGTCTCAGGTGCACGTACTTGGCTTGGTTACGATGAGAATGACAGCAGGCAGGTCCATGTTGCAAGGATAAGGGTAAACCGATCGTAGGTATAGGAATAGTGGCTCAGCAGGATAAAGAGTCAGACAGAGCAGAGCGAAAGAGGTGAGTTTTAAGGAGAGATTTGAAGGTATGAAGGGAGGGGGCAAGGCGGATGTGGACAGGGAGGGAGTTCCAGGCATGGGGGGCAGCAAGTGAGAAGGGACGAAGGCGCTTAGGGGAGCAGGGAAGGCGTGGAAGGGTGAGAGAAGGGACAGAGGAGGAGCGAAGTGCACGGGCTGGAGTATGGAGGGCGATAAGTGCAGAGAGGTAGGGGGGAGCAAGGTTGTGAAGAGCTTTATAGGTGAAGACTAGGAGCTTGTGCAGGATTCGTTCAGGAAGGGGAAGCCAGTGAAGCGAAGAGAGGAGGGGCTGCACATGGTCGAAGCGACTGGCGAGGTAGATGACCCTGGCAGCAGAGTTTTGGACAGAGATGAGGGGAGAAAGGTGAGACCGGGGAAGGCCAGTGAGAAGGAGGTTACAGTAATCGAGGCGAGAGATGACCAGAGCATGAACAAGAGTTTTGGCAGACGAGACAGAGAGAAAAGGGCGAATCTTAGCAATGTTATGGAGGGAGAAGCGACAGGATTTAGCAACAGAGTCAATGTAGGGTTTAAAAGAAAGGGGTGAGTCAAAGATGAAGCCTAGGCTACGGGCTTGGGGGACAGGCAGGATGGTGACTCCATCAATAGTTATTGACAGTGAGGAAGGAGAGGAAGGATGAGGGGGGAAGATAAGGAGTTCAGTTTTAGCCATGTTGAGTTTGAGTTGACGTTGAGACATCCAGGTAGAGATGTCAGAGAGACAGTTGATGAGACGAGCTTGAACAGAGGGAGAGAGAGAGGGAGTAGAGAGATAGAGTTGAGTGTCATCAGCATAGAGGTGGTATTGGAAGCCATGGGAGGCAATGAGTTTGCCTAAGGATGAGGTATAGATCGAGAAGAGGAGAGGGCCAAGAACAGAGCCTTGAGGAACACCAACTGAGAGGGGGAAGGAGGAGGAGGCGGAGTTGGAGAGAGACACATTAAAGGAGCGGTCAGAGAGGTAGGAGGAGAACCAGTTATGGACAGAGCCACAAAAGCCAAGGGAGTGAAGGGAATCCAGCAAGAGTGAGTGGTCAACAGTATCGAAGGCAGCAGAGAGATCAAGGAGGACAAGAATGGAATAGAGACGTTTAGATTTAGCCACCAGAAGATCGTTGGTGATCTTAGTGAGAGCAGTTTCAGTAGAATGAAGGGGGCGGAAGCCAGATTGGAGGGGGTCAAGGGAGGAGTTGGAGGATAGGAAGTCAAGGCAGCGGGAGTAGACAACACGTTCAAGCAGCTTGGAAGCAAAAGGAAGGAGTGAGACAGGACGATAGCTAGAAGGGTCAGAGGGGTCAAGAGTGGACTTTTTGAGAATAGGAGAGACTGTGGCATGTTTGAAGGCAGAAGGGAAAGAGCCAGTAGAGAGGGAGAGGTTGATGATGTGCAGGAAGGAAGGGGCGACAGTGGGAGTAATGGAGGTGAGGAGGCGGGAAGGAATGGGATCAAGGGGGCAAGTGGAAGGGTTGGAGGAGGAGAGCAGAGAGGAGATTTCCTTAAGGGAGGCAGGGGAGAAGGAGGACATGAGAGAAGGAGGGGGAGGAGGGAGAGGGGTGGGAGTGGGAAGAGAGGAGTGGGAAGCGATGTCGAGGCGGATCTTGTCTATCTTGGAGGTGAAGAAGGAGGCAAGATCCTGAGCAGAAAGGGAAGAAGGAGGGGGAGGACAGGGAGGCTTGAGGAGGGAGTCAAAGGTAGAGAACAGGCGGCGAGGGTCCCGAGAACAGGACTCAATGCGGGAGGCATAGTAGTGTTGTCTAGCAAGGGAGATAGCAGAAGTAAGGGTGGAGAGACAGAATTTGAAGTGAAGGAAGTCAGCGTGAGAATGGGATTTGCGCCAGAGTCGTTCAGCAGCACGAGTGCAAGAACGGAGGTGGCGGATACTAGGGGTGAGCCAAGGACGGGGGTTGTGGGAGAAGGCAGGGCGGGAAGAGAGAGGGGCATGGGAGTCAAGTGTGGAGGAGAGAGAGGCGTTGAGAGCAGAGACAGCGGAGTCAGGGGAGGAGGAAGAGAAGACTGTAGGAAGAAGGGGAGAGAGAGAGGAGGCAAAGTCCAGGGGATCAATAGCTTGAAGGTCACGGAAGGGGCGTAGAGAAGGGGAAGAGGAGGGGGGACAGTGGGAAATGTTGAAAGAGGCAAGGAAGTGGTCTGATATAGGATGAGGATCGAAGGAGAGATCAGCGACAGAGCAGTTTCTAGAGAGGACAAGATCAAGAGAATGGCCATTAGTATGGGTGGGGGAGTTGGTCCAAAGGTGGAGGTTGAAGGAGGAGGCTAGGGAGAGGAAGCGAGAGACTGAGGGCTGAGATGGGTCATCAACATGAATGTTGAAGTCACCAAGGATGAGAGTGGGGATATCAACAGAGAGGAAGAAAGTGAGCCAGGACTCAAAGTCAGAAAGAAAGGAAGAGAGAGGACCAGGGGGACGGTAGATGACAGCAACACGTAGATGGAGGGGGGAGTAGAGGCGCACGGAGTGAGCCTCAAAGGTATGGAAGGAGAGAGAGGGGGGAGGAGAAATTGGTTGGAACTGACAGGATTTAGCAAGAAGGAGGCCCACCCCACCACCCCGTCCTTCAGGGCGGGGTTGGTGAGAGAAGGAGAGACCCCCACAGGAGAGGGTAGCAGGCGTGACAGAGTCCGAGGGAGTGATCCAAGTTTCAGTAAGGGCAAGGAGCTGGAGGGAGCGAGAGAGGAAAAGATCATGGATATAGGGAGCTTTACTGATAGATGAGCGACAGTTCCAGAGGGAGCAGAAAAATGGTAGTTGATGAGGGGGGAGGCAAGGAATAGGGATAAGATTGGGAGAAGGGGAGCGTCGTGGTAGGCTAGAGACAGGAGGAATAGGGATAAGATTGGGAGAAGGGGAGCATCGAGGAAGGCTAGAGACAGGAGTGGAAGGGGAGCAATGAGAGAAAGTAGCCAAGGGAGCAAAGGATGTATGGGGGAGGTTAGAGAGTGGTGATCGGTTGGGGGGAGGAAGAAGCTGGGAGGAGAAAAGTAGAGGAAGAAAAAGATGGACAGGAAGAGGAGAAGGAGAGGAGGGAAAGAAAAGGCGAGAAAATAGGGCAGACATGTTAGTGAGTAAGATAGGAGGGGGAAGTACAGTAGAAAAGAAATGGAGAAAAGTACCTGTAAGGCGCGCGCCTTTAGGCCCGCTGGTCGGTGGAGCTTGGGGCGGCAGGAAGGCCAAGCCCCAGGAGAGTCGTGGTGTCCTCGAGCGATGACAGCCGAGGATGCTGGGAGCGTATGCAGATGAGCTGCAACCTCACCAGTCCTTGATATACACAGGATGGGGAAACTGTTTACCATCCAGGGTGGTGGTGGTAGTGAGGAATACTAAAGTAGAGGGGCTAGGCCCCCACTGGAAGTAAGGCCCACCCAGCAGCTCTTCGCAAGTGTTTTGTATATGGAAGGACCAAGGCAAGCCCGGTCTATCTGTGGAGAGTGTGCCAACAAACCTATGGGCCTACCATCCCTGATAGACATACATACACATCCTTTTTGTATATTTTGCATTGAGTTGATAGTTCCAGGTCCAATCTGGAACACTGTTTACTTGTGGAATCCCACAATGTAATTTTAATTCTTTGTTCTGTTGTTTGTTTTCTGTGTTACTTGCCCTGTAGGTTTAGGGCACCATATGTAATGGAAAATCAACTTTCCCAAGCGTGGGAAGGTATATTATGCTATCATGGAACTAAATCTATTTTTCTTGTGTATAAAAAAAAAATTGGCATTCAGAGCTTTAAGAACTTGAATTCAATCCATGTTATAAATCCTTAAACGTACTGTTGAAAGGTGCAGATTCAGATTAGGTCTTTAAAAGCAATAACCTTTTTTTCTCTCTCCAATTTTTTGGTACACCTGGGAGATAATGGAGCTCTTAAGTGAAATGAATTTGATTTTATAAGAATAGCAATTCTTTCAGTTGCCCGAGTTTTCCATGGTGTGTATGTTACTCTTTCAAATTTTAATCAATAACTATGATATGTGGAATGGTTTATTCTCGGCACCTTCTGTCAGTGTTGAAGAGCTTCCAGATTGTATTACTACTTCATTTTAGCACTTTATAAAGAATTAAATATGAAAAGTTATTCTTAATTTAATGTGAGTTTTTCTTCTGATTGGAGCTTTATATGTCAGCAGCTGATATGCTGAATAAAATATATGTGTGGGTGCTTGCACACTTTTTAAATGACAAGATAATGCAGCTTGGTCAAACTGTACCATGGGGCAGTAAGGGCTTTATGTTCCCAGGGCATTTTGGCTGTGTGTTACTCTTGGCAGCTTGAGTAGTAATACTGTATTGGTTAGAGTGAAGTCTGTTTTTCATGTGCATTTTGTCTCTCTCTCTCTTGATTTGGGGCTTGCTAAATCATTTAATTATGGTTTCATTTATAAAATTAAAATATCACTTAGTCACCTCTTAGGAGTGAGAGTAAAGGTATTCAATTATTTGACTGAAGAATAAAGCTATTTCTAATGTCCTTGGTTGCTCAATCTTAAATGTTCAAGTTTTAATTGTATGGCTGAGCATCTGTAGATCTCTTCGTTTCCTCAGACTCCTAGCCAGTCCTGTTCCGAGACTGCTGAAGAATTTTGGTCCTAGGCTGAAAAAGATCAGTGATTCTATTTACCTTAATCTTGGGGCAGGCAGCCAACTTAAAGCAGCTATCATAGTGCATGCTAACCTGCTGAGGATTTGGTATTCATTACTTTTTGAAAATGGGACCCATTCAAGATGGCTTAGATTTGGTTACAGAAAAATTAAGATGCTTACATTTGAAAATCTTGCCCTAAGTATAGGAACAGAGGAATGAGGAGAAGTGCAGGTCATTGACCAAGGCCACAAGTGCAGTCTCTGTATCCTAACCAGGGCGAAAGCACAACTGGAATGGGACCAGGAATTCGATGATACAAAGATGAGCATGGAGCTGCCAAGCAACCACCTGTTCAATAACCTTACCTTTAAAAGGGAAGGATTGAGACAGGCCGATAGCTGGCTGGGGAGTCAGCGTTGAAAGATGGCTTCTTAAGCACAGGATGGACAACTGTCGTACCCTCCTGAGGGGAGTTGGATACCCTACCCTCATGAAGGGAGGTGTTGACAACCCCACCCAGCAATGGCCCCTGCATCTCCCGGCTAACTTTCACCACCCAGGATGAGGAAGGATCTAGTTCACAACTGGTCCCCGTTTTTAACAAAAGATACTTGCTTTTGTTAAATCACCTTCCAACTAATTTCATAGTGTCCCCTGATCCTAATATTAAAGAACAGATCCTTGTTTACTTATTTTGTCAACTTCTATGTCCCCTCTGTCTTTTCTCCTCCAAGCTAACGAACCCTATCTTTTCACTAAAGCTAAACAGGCCATACTCCTGCTGAACCTTTGCCAGACTGGCAAATATTTTTCAGTCACTTCCCTTGATATATTTTTAATTTTATTTTCCCCATTTCCCTGTCTCTTATTTTTTTTTTTTTTTTTTTTTTAAAAACATGTAGTAGGTTTCCTCCAGAAAATTGCAAACCTTGCATATAGTAAATTAGGGATGGGGGTGGGGGCCTATTTTGAGGTCAGACCAGTCTTACACGAGTGTGACTTTGTTGCTGTTGGAGGAGCTAGAAGAGTTACTGTTTTTCAATTGGTGTTTTTGAATCGGACCTAACTGGCCACAGTACCCACAGGGGGATTTCATTATGTACTTATGAATGCTTACATTCTCGTGTGTGCGTGTATTCTGGAGAATTTCTTGCAGAAACATGTTTCTTACATAAGTTTCGAATAAATTCTGCCTGCATTACCCTCTCAAAAATAGACAAAATATTTTTTTAGTTTTTGAAGAGCCATTTGCAGCGTAGTCAGATTGATATAGTATTTATAAATTAAAGGTTTCCTGTGGATGAGATGTCTGTGACATGCTGTGGATC
This sequence comes from Sphenodon punctatus, assembly GCA_003113815.1. Lineage (NCBI taxonomy): Eukaryota > Metazoa > Chordata > Lepidosauria > Sphenodontia > Sphenodontidae > Sphenodon > Sphenodon punctatus. The sequence goes on from QEPC01013055.1 coordinate 888,260, forward strand.
CAAGCTACCAAAAAAAAAGCAGTTATCCCGAAGGCAGAATTGTATGGCTCAACCATTTATGATCTATATAAGTCAGAACTAAAGACAACAGTCTAGTTGATAACAGGCTTGCAACCTAATACGGGAGGACAGTCTTCAGAAGCTGCGTTCTTGATGTTTGGTCTCTGAAGTTATGTTTAATTAAATTGGAACGCACCCGACCTGTATGCTCGACATTGTGAACAGTTTTTTTAGAAATCATTGCTAGTCACCATGCTTTTTAAAAAATAATAATAAAAAAATAGGAGTACAAACTTTAAGAAACCATCAACCTCTGTTGTTCCTCAATAAGCTGTCACTGCTTTTTCTTCTGGAGAACCATTGCATCAAGGTTTCAAACCTGAATAATAGGAAAGCTCAAGAACAGGCATACTCTTTCCTGAAAACTAATTTGGGAAAATTCCTGACTTCCGCCCCCATTAGGTGCCAGCTTGGTCTAGAGTTCAGCTGTGGTGTGATGGTTAAATTAATTCCAATGTTTGTAGTCTACAATTAAGAATAGATTTTTTAAAAAGTCTTTAAAAAACATACCCTTACTACCTTTAATCTTGGCAGGAATGTCTTCTGTTCTTTATTTTTAAAATGTAAGAAACCCTGAGCAATTAGAATTTCATCTCGTTTCTAAACCTTTTCTACCCACAGAATTGTAAGTGTGCAGATGTCAAGCTGTTTGCTAGCACTTTCCCGATTTATTGCAACTAAGCTGATTTCCTGCCTTTATCGAATCTATCAAGCACGTTGTGAAACTGTTTGATATAAATGTGTGACTGCATCAATTAAAAGATAAATATTTTATAATTTAACTTACATGGGTATATCATACATTTAGATGTGTATATAAAGAGATTCTTAAAGGGGCCTAAGAGCTCATGTGCATGAAACTTGCAACCAGATTAATAGGGATGGGCGAACACAGTTCGGCAGTTCGGCCCGAACTCGGCCTGTTCGGATGACCGAACTCGAACATACCAAACAGCGAAATGGCCGAACAGTTTGGTCAGTTCGGATCACGTTCTGATGAGTTCGGGTGGCAAAAAAAGGTTCACTGGAAGGTCAAACATGACAGGGAGGTGTCAGTCACTGAGGAGCAGACTTCCAGGCACCAGGGGTAGAGAGGCTTGCAAGAAACGAAACTAATTATCTGCCTCCCCCCTTCCCAACACCTTCTGAGCTAGTCACTGTTCCTGAACAGCAGGCGTTGAGTAGGATTTT
>QEPC01013055.1:889778-980803 GCA_003113815.1 Sphenodon punctatus
AGTTGTAGGAGTTAGCTTAGTGATAGAGATAGCGTTAGTGATTTAGTTTTAGTATTTGTAGGAGTAGGTCTGTGTACTTATTAGATAATCCATTTAGTTCATAGCATTTAGAATAGTTAATAGCAGTTAGATTTAGTGAAGATAGATATTAGATAAAAAAATAATTAAAAAACCAAATAAAAAACAAAAGAAAACCATATAAAACCGAATAAAAAACCAAAAAACCATATAAAAAACAAAAAAACACCCATAACAACACTTGCCGAATGGCCGAACCGAACAATCGAACGGCCTAACCGAACGGCCTGTTCGGACAACCGAACCCGAACTCGAAACCGAACGGACAAACCGAACACAGCCGAACCGAACGGCCGAACCCAAACCGTGATCTGTTCGCCCATCCCTACAGATTAATTACCTTGTATAGCGTAGTGTAAGCTTCATATGGATTAGCCTGTGTAGACAGCTTTTAATAAGGGTTAATGCTAGAGGTGAAACTTGGTCCTCGATTTTTGCCAGAGATATATCAACCCCTACTTCTCTGACTTTTAGCGCTTCTCCTGCATTACAGCCTGTGTATCTCCCATCATAAATCTTTCAGCTATCAACAATTAGGCAGTAGTAAGTAATTGTTTATTGTTCAACCTATAGGTTTTTACAAAACACGATGTTAAAAGGATATAATTTAGGCAGAGAAAGTACTTCTCACAGAACTTTTGTGTGTAAAAAGTTCTCCTGGTAAATTGCTTTACTCCAGGCAGCTGTGGTCACTTGGTTTCCATGGCAGCCTGTCACTTCTACAGCTGCAGCTACTTTAGGCTGCCTCAGGGCAGTGTTTTTTGTGAAGAATGCATCCAGGAACTGCCTCAGGGTGTGTGTGTGTGTGTGTGTGTGTGAGTGAGAGAGAAAGAAAGAAAGAAATGCATCCGGAACTTACTCGTGGACTTGTAAACCCAGACGATTAAAAAATCTGGAAATTTAAGCTGTGTGTAAAAATGCCCACTCTTCTAATTCCCTGAACCTACACTGGCTTGAGACCATTCTTGTACTGTCTGAAGCCAAGCAACTAACTGCTATAATGGTACTCGGTACGGTCCAGGGAGGAGCCACAGGAAGGAGCAGAGCCATCTCTCTCGATTGTCCCGGATTTTCTGGGATATCTGAGTTAACACTACTTTTGTTATCTTGACAGGCTATTATTATTATTATTAAGCATTTATATAGCACCAGCAATGTACCTGACGCTTTACAGTTTTTCTTACAATTTCTTACAAGAGTGGTGGTGGTGGGAAACAGAGGAAGAGACAAGGATACGTACATGAACTCTTGAGGTCTCGGGTGCACATGCGTGACTTGGTTACAAAGGTGTAGTTACTCAATGTTACACAACATACGATGATTCAGGATAAGTCAGCAAGGGGGTGAGGGGAATGAGGAGCCAGGGGAAGCATGTTGGAAGAGGTGGGTTTTGAGGAGGGATTTGAAGATTTGGAGGGAGGAAGCCAAGCGAATGTGTTCAGGGAGGGAGTTCCAGGCATGGGGGGTTGCCAGGGAAAAGGGGTGGATACACTTTGAAGAGCAGGTGAGCCGTGCGTAGGCGAGGGTGGTGGCAGAAGAGGAGCGGAGCTCCCAGACAGGATTGTAGCAGGAAATGAGTGCTGAGAAATAGGGGGGAGCAAGGCCATGAAGAGCCTTGTAGGTGAAAATGAGTTTGTGCAAAATGCGTTCAGGAAGAGGGAGCCAGTGGAGAGAGGAGGGAGGGGCTGTATATGGTCAAAGCAACAGGCAAGGTGGATGACTTTGGCAGCAGAGTTATGAACAGAAATGAGAGGAGCAAGGTGAGAGCAAGGAAGACCCGTGAGAAGGAGGTTGCAGTAGTCAAGGCGAGAGATGGCCAGGACATGAACAAGGGTTTTAGCAGAGGAGAGAGTGAGGAAAGGACAGATTTTAGCACTGTTGTGCAGAGAGAAGCGATAGGATTTGGCAACAGAATCGATCTGAGATTTAAAGGAGAGGGAAGAGTCAAAGATGAACCCTAGGCTACATAACTGGAAATGGAAAACAGTCATGGAAAACTTCTGCAGAGTCTCTAGGAAAGGGTGTGTGAAAGATAAGTGTGCAAAAACCATAAATGGGACAAATAAGGAATTTTAAAGGACTGTCCTGGAAAATCGAGGACATTTGAGAGGTCTGGGTGGAGCCACGTGCAGCGTGCAGGTTGGGACCGGCAGTTAGATTCAAGCGGGCAGCTCGGAAGCAGCACCTGTGAGTGCTAGCATGCTGAGCAAGCCTAATAAAGATCCTAAGTGAGTTGAACCTACCGGACTCATCTCGGCTCAGTGTTACATGGTGGCAACGGTTCAGTCAACAGCCGCAGAGAGAACTTGAGAAGCAAAGGAGGCATGACACAATCCATAAAGCCTCCAGCCACCTTAGACTTCAGCAGAAAGAACCTAGCAGAAGAATGGATCCACTGAAAGCAGGAGTTCAAGCTCTACACCGAGCTGGCAATGATGAAAGCAAAGGAGGCAACTAAGGTAAAACTGTGTTTCTATCTCATCAGAGCACAGGGGAAGAAGATTTGCACAGGCAGGAAACTAAGCAAGGCATCCCCTCTTGTCAGCAGTGATAAGCACCCTGGAGGCCTGCTGCATGCCAAAATGCAATGAGACAGTGGAGCGCCACACGTTTTTCATGATCAGCGGAACGGAGAAGGCCTAGAGGCCTACGTGGCAAACGTAAGAGCCCTAGCAAGCACATGCAAGTTTGGGGACATAGAAGCCTTGCTAATTAAAGATGTACAATACCTCATCATGGTTGACTACTATTCAAATTTCTGGGAGATTGACAAGCTGGAAGACAAAAGATCCAGAGAAGTAATCAAACTCTTAAAAATACACTGCACTAGACACTGCATCCCAGACAAACTCATGAGTGACAATGGACCACAATTCACATCAGAAGAATTCTGAATGTTTGCCCAGAAGTGGGAATTCAAACACGTGACCACCTCACCAGCCTACCTGCAGAGTAACGGGAAGGTAGAATCGGCTACTCAGCAGAGCTGCAGCAACGGGGGCAGACCCCCACCTAGCCTTCTTGGCCCATCGCAATACACCTATGCAAGGGTGCAGTAGCAACCAAGCACACAAGCCTTGATGGGGCGCAAAACAAAAACGCTACTTCCCATCACCAGTGAATGTCTAAAACCAAAGTAGTTGAAAACCGACAAATTGAAATGGAAAGGGCACAGCAGAAAGAAGCCGGCTACTGCAATCGGTCAGCACAAGACTTGCTTATGTTAACAAATGGCACCCCTGTGTGGATACAGCCCCTGGAAGGATCCCAAGCCAAATGGGCCAAAGGGGTTATCAACAAGTCAGTAGCACCCAGATCATACGAAGTTGACCACGTGAGAAGGTCGCACTATACGAAGAAGATGTAGACACCTTGGGGTGAGAGAACATTTGGGGCACAGACAAGCCTACAGGAGTGCGAGTCCACACAAGCCAGAGGAACCCGTGAAAAGTGACAAGAGCGCCATGCATCAGCCAGAGATGAGGAGGAGGTCCCAGAGGTCAAGGAGCCTGATCCACCATCCCAGCAGTCCACAGAGGTGGAAGAAAGGCATTTGAGATCAGGGCGCCCCCTGAGAACTCCGAAGAAACTGTAGAACTTTGTCCTGAAATGAGGCCGTGGTAAAGACGGTTCTTCCATAGCAGCCATGTGCTAGCAACCTCTGGATGTTACCCTTCATACAGGCTGTATTTAGTGTAAATATGGGGTTTTCTAAAAAAACTAACAAAAGGGAGGGGAGATGTTATAGTGGGACTCAGTTGGTACAGTCCAGGGAGGAGCCACAGGAAGGGCCAGAGCCACGTGCAGCGCGCAGGCTGGGACTGGCAGTTAGATTCAAGCAGGCAGCTAGGAAGCAGCACCTGCGAGTGTGAGCAGGCCTAATAAAGATCCTAAGTGAGTTGAACCTACCTGACTTGTCTCGGCTCAGTGTTACACTAGCGAGCTGTCTGTCTGTGGATCAATTCTGGACGGGGATGGGCTACTAGAGTTGCAGCTTGGGAGAGCTTACTCCAACTTCGACTGGACCCTTTATGCCTGGTCAGCTACTGAGCGCACCGCAGAGAATGAATGAATAAAATTTATTGTGTGGCGTTAGCCATTACAAAGTAATAAAAAAAACCATACATACATCACAACAAATGGGCTCACCAAATACATATATCAAATTTCCCCAACAATACTATACCTTACCTAACATATCGACTAGCGATTCCTAATTAACAAAATACAATACAATTAAGTACTCACACTTCTAGTGAGTTCTTCATTTCGTCCTGCAAGGAGGAATAAAATATTCTGCTTGATCGTATGCCCAGGTCGGAGGCCATCGAGCACAGGTCGCAACCACTTATCTCTGGCCTCAGTATATTTTTCACAAACAAATAAAATATGTCCAATACAGTCCTCCAAGGTACAGTCACAAAAACACCGGGCTGGATCCTTGTTTAAAAAACGCCCCTCTGTAACAGCTGAGGGGAAAACATTCATTCTAGCCATAGTAAATGACCTACGGACCTGGACCCATAACTGATATTGTAAACAGGGGGCCGGGTGGAAAGAATAGTCGAACAGATCCACCCAGTCTCTCAATGTTGACATCCCCCGCATGGCACCTATTTCCTCCTAAATGCTGACATCTATCAGTCTTTGCTTAATCAGACTTTTGGCCCTCCTATATCCCAAGGTCATTAGGCTGTCCAGAGAGAATCCAAGCTGGCACAGCTTCTTTTGTGCACAGGAAACCCAAGGGTTGGCAAAATTATCAGACAAAACCATAACAGCCAAAGGGGCCGCCAAGCAATAATGTAAGCGTAACCATCCCAATACAAGGAGCCACACCTGGGTCTCAATAGATAGAACCCCACATTCTAAATGTATTGCACAGCAGGGAGTGTGATTGGGTACAGCCAAAATGGAACGCAAAAACCTATTCTGGATGGATTCAAGAGGTTTGGTCTTATCCAGTGCCCAGAACTGGGCTCCAAACAGTAATTGAGTCAGGCATTTAGCCCTATAAGCCCTGAGTGCTGGGATCACTAGGCACCCACCCCTAGATCTAAATTAATTGCAGATCGACTTCCCCAGTACCCTCGCCTGCCTTTTGGCAGCGTTCATATGCATGGTCCAATGCGCCCGCAGAGAGAAATCAGCCCTCCACCCCAGAAACTGAACTGCAAGACTTCTGCAAATAACTTGTTTTGTGCTCGCACATGTCTTACCTAACCTTTTATTTCTATTTCTTCTTCAGTAAAGTTCTGTTTGTTTTAAATAGACTCCATTGTTCTGTATTATTTGTTCTGGGTGGCTATATCCAGGGGTGTGATCTCGATCTCTCTCTCTTTCTCTAATTGTTCCTGCTTTCCTAGAAGGAAAGGGTCTCTCCATTCGGTCATGCCAGGGGCCTGTAAAGCAGAGAAGGTACAGAGCACGTGATTAAGGCACCTGAGTGTCAGACTCAGGTGCGTTGCCTGTCTCATCCTAAAGCATATAAGTGCCCTGTAGTGTAGGGCACTGGAGATCCTGGTCTTAGACTTTCCTGATCATTACATGAGTATGTTTGTCACATACTCATGCTCTCACATGTTATATTACACAAAGCTTCTGTAGAGGTATCTTGTATTAAATGTAAATAAATGCATATTTGTTTTTACCAATGGAGGTCCCTTTTTTAAAAATTTCTTTCAAGGTTCCTCCGTATGTATCTGCTAAATCACACCCTATTTACCCAAGTAGTGCCGATTAATATTCGTTGTCCATAATGATGCACAAATTTAGTCTTGTTTCTCTCCATGACTCTGCATGAAAATTAACTGGCACAGTTTAATCATGAATATTTATGATCTATAATCTGGAATTAACCATAAAATTTAACGATATATTAGCTGCTTGACCTGATAAATCATCCTGCTACTGGTTCAATGATGCATTTTAATTGATTTGAAATAATTATAATGTATTGCAGGGTTGTGGTGGTGTGTTTTTGTGGCAGCTGATTCCACGACAGAAATATAGATACACATACAGAGTTCACTGAATTTGAGGCATGCAACAATTTGCCTCCGACTTTTACTAGGTATTTTTGCAAAGGTGCGGTGGAACTTAATTTTTTTTTAAAATCTGCTAGGATATGTAGCTGTTCATCAGCAGCTATGTAGAACTGAATGGCTATACTGAATTTAACACAGTGGATTTTGAAGCAAACTCAGAAGTCTATTCCAAAATATTTTTGAAACTTTCACCCAATTTTTAAAATTCAGATATTTGTCAGTTTGAAATTTGCACTTTGCAAGTGTGGCGTTTGTGCACGTTTTCAGAACTAATGTCATTGATTTCTTCTTGTGTTCAGTGGTTATTTTTGAAATTGTGCAAATAGTATACTAATTGGGCTGTCTGTGTACGATCTATACCATGGGATATTTTGGGTTGGACATTGAGGATGAACAAAGGGCCAAAGAGAGAGAGTAATGAAATACCAAGTGGCAAACCTCAACACCAAGAAGTTTGAATGTGGCTATTCAGAACAAACACCTGAACTTGATTCACATATTCAGGGCTACAGATTCATTCCGGCTCTGTAAGTATGTGGGTTGGTCTCATTTTCAAGAGCTTAGTCCCTTTCTGGCACCTACATTTTGTACAGTGTATTGTCAGACTTGGCAGATACTTGCTGTCATGCAGCAGTGACTTTCTATTTTTGCAGCAGTCAGAATGTTAGGTGCAGTCCCTTGTAACAACAATTCTCAAGGGCTTTGCTTGATTTAATAGTGTTTTAGCGCGAGTCCTTGGCACAGTCCGCAAACTCAAGGTGTGTAGGAATTTCTTCAGACATAAGGAAAGGGAAAGCTGGAGTGACTCGGCAGTCTCCTGGATTCTCCAGTTTTCCTTTTCGCCTTAACAGTCAGTCGTCAGCCCTTTCCAATGCTGGGGCGTTGGGTTTTTTTTTACGGTTTCCTATCTGTTGCAGGATGTTGCAGACTGCTGCAGAAGAGCCACTTGGTAAGAGCATCGTCTTCTTAGCAGCCATCCTTGGTGTTGGGATTTTTCCTTTTAAACTCTGCTTGTATGCCTGACTTTTCCTACAGGTGCAGTTGGGTGGAGCTGAGCTTTTTAACCCCTTTTCTATAGATCTGGAGCTTATCTGCCTTTTTAACCCGTTTCCTGCTGGTTTGGGTTTTCTTCTCCTCCTCCACAGAGTCACTGTTAGTTTGCTTTATACGAGGACCATTAAGGACGTTTAAAATTTGGCTTAAGCAGATTGTGTTCTTAAAGAACGCTTACCAAACTTCACTAGAATTTTTCATTTTAAAAAACTTGAGAAACTATAATTTTGAAATACACATTTTCATAAACCAATAGCGCAACAGTTTGAGCCTCAACATGAAAATGACTCCAACAGAAGTAAAAGTGCATCCGCAGGATGTACTAATGCTCCACTGACATAATTTAAACTACCCTTTTCTCAGGGTGACTAAAGATGGTTTGAAATTTTAGTATGTCTATATGTAACACTTGTCACCTTTCCCTCCAGATCGTGGGATCTCTGTTATGTATGTTCACTTAGAAGAGGGGGTTTGCTATGGAGCAAACATAAGGTTTTTTTAAAAAACTTATTTTTATTTATTCAACTACCAAGTCAATAACAATTCCAGCATATATAGGCACATAATTCACAATGTTTAACAGTATATTAATTGATATACATATAATTCTATTTTTAAACATGATTTTTCTGCTTTCACTGCTACACATTACCAGAACTCAATATAAACGTAATCATACAAACTATTTAAAACTAACTTACTTAGAAGCTAAAATATTTTTGTGAAGCACAGGGAGGGAAGGGAGTCTGAGTTGTAAAAATGGAATATCAGGGAGGTCATTATTTTATATACACTTCTTACTCATCCATTTATTCTTATAAGTACCAAACTATTGCATCCATATCAAAGATTTCAATATTTCTGGTGAATACAAGTTTGCCAGGGTTTGCATCCCAGTACGTATCCAAGAATTTGACATTCAGATCAGCATAAACCGGTACGCGTTTGGCCCAGCATTACCACCCTAACTTGGACATTGGTCTGGCAGGCTACCTATTGAGACAGGGGACACTTGAGATGTCACTCTAGTTCCTGCTGAGGTGACAGAGGGATGGTGGTACAAGAGAGAGGGGAAGGCTAAGAACCCAGGAATACAGCTCGTGGGTCAGGGATGGTGCACTGGAGCAGCCACAGCAGTGTAAAGAATCCACAGAGTTTCAATTAGAGAATCCACACAAGTGTGGAGTTTGGACAAACCTTCACAGTAAGAGAGAATTGTGTGCATGATTTGCAGGAGCCATTAGTTACAGGGAGCAGCAGTTAGAAAGCTTTGAGGAGTGACAGCAAATACATCTCTACAGCCAGAATAAAGCACTGCCATGTACGGGGCTCCCAATTTATGCTGTCGTTCAATGGACTCCCTTTGGAGGGCAGAGTCCATAGGGAGAGCAACAAAAACACAGAGCAACATGCTCTGCCATGGGATGACATCACATTTTGTACCACAGGGTTGATTCCCGTGTGGTTAACATAATGTGTAGAGCCACCCACGGTTTACAAAATGTCTAACACTGAGGAAGCTCTTGAGAATGGCGCCTTGGGTTACTGAATTTTGAGGCAGGTTTGGTTGGATGATGGCAAGTTTAGCTATGTAGCAGAAAACTGGATTTTAATAATCTTTTGAGTGGTCTTGCTGCGGTGATAAGTTGAATCAGCTTGCTTCTATCATGCTCAACTATGGGAAGGATGAAAGCTGTTGGTAGCATGGTGGTTTTTGGGTGGCTTAACCCAACTGCTGCTGTTTGGTCATTCTTGCAAATCCTCATCATCAGTCTTGGTATCCTTCATCTCTGCTCCCCAACCTGAGCAGGCATGATTTTGCAATCTAGTTAGAACACATTGCAGAGTGGGGAGGATTTGCATCAAGATGAAAACTAGGAAAACATATGCTGGGGTTTTGATAGTTGTAGGCATAGCTTCTACTACAGCATAAAAAGGCATTTAAAAAGGCAAGAGTATGTACTGTGCATGATATTGATTTGTGTTTCCAGGAGAAACTTTCTTCTAAATCCTGTTCTCGGGTTTTAAGAACCACTTAGGTGATTTACTGCTGGGTTAATTTAAGAAAACATCTCTGAAGGGCCAGCAATCAGTCTGTATATGCTTTAATACAGTTGTACTAGAGTAAAATCTAAATATAGACAGTAAATAGCAAATCTCCCATTCTGCTAAATCACAAGCAATAACACCTTTTTAACACTCTCATTACAAGCAGGGCAACTGGATTTCTGTGACCTAGTTCTAGAATTCTCTTGTCTCAGGAAGAAATGTACCTTTTCCTTTAAAGATTGTGATTAAATAACTTGGAAAACTTCAAACAGTCCAAGAAATAAGCCACAGCATAGAACTGCAAGTCCTCAGGCTAGGTTTCAGTAAGCTGATAGGGAAATCCTTTTGCTGACACAAGGCCTATTCTGTGGAGCTCTACTTAACCTGTGTTTCAAATGCCTTTCATTTCTAAGTGTGTTTAAATAATATGGTGGTGATTTTCCAACAGAGACCCTAACCTCTGACTTTCTTTCCCAACGCCCCTAAACAAGAAGTTAAATGTCTAAGCTTAAATCAAGCCATTGAAGAAAAGTTGTAGTTACTCATGCATTTCCAATGAGGAAAGGAAATACAAAGTGATCTATAGAAGATCCAATGGGGACATGGCTGAATCCCCTGTCCAGAACAGGACGTGGGGTCAGGGCAGAGCAACCCTGCCCCCGGTCTCTCACCCACATAGCTGAACCTTCTCTGCCCCCTCTACTGCTCCTATTCTTCCAGGGCAGAGCCTGCCAGCTGTCTCATACCTGCTGACCTGGACTCCATCAGAGGCTGAGGATGGAACAGCAGGTACTGTGAGAATAGACCCAAATGATACGTGGTACTATCCTCCTCAGTGACTCCCCTGGTGGAAGAGCTGGAGAAAAACAGAGATTCCCAAACTGTGGGTCAGGCTTCCAAATGGGGTTGCACCTTTTGTGGATGGGCTTGTGACACAATGATCTTTGATATGGCTTGCATGGCTTTGTTGTTTGTAGTCACAGAGCTGTGTTTTAATTTTCAAAGGGGGAGTCTCAGACAAGGCTAAATTTCCTCAGAGCATGTATTTTTTACCAACACCAATATCATTTTTAAGAATAGCATTACTAGACTCACCTGAACTTCTCATATTCCTGCAAAAACTAACCAGCTTAGGAAGATCAGTAGCCATACTTTATTCACATTTAGCTAGTCATTTTGAATTACAAATGGATGTAATTAAGAAACTGGAGAAAGGAATTAGGACATCAACTTACTATTAGCCAATGAAAACAAATCCTGGCCAGTACCTTAGATCTCCATCTTTGATTAATCCAGCAGAAAATCTTATGGAGAATGTATGGGAACCCCCCACCCCTTGGCTCTTTAAAATAAGTGCTACAAAGTCAGATGGGTGCTGAAGAGGGGATGGTAATCTGAAGGAGTTAATTTAACTTCTTTGTTTTTGGGATTGTAGCCGTTTACTCTTATTCTAGACTGACATCAATAAAATCAGCATTTTTCTATATAACAATCACACAAATTACAGCATGAAATTTTAAATACTAGATTATAAATTGAAACTGAAAAACGTGAAAAACTAATGGTTAAGCAAAGCATTTGTTGTAGCTAAAAGGTTGGTCCTACAGAAAAGGAAAGTGTTTTTTCTTAATAATTTTTTTAAATGCCCAACAATAAAAGACTGGTGCATTGATGTGATGAAGTTGGTGGCCAGGGAGAGAATTGTACTCTGCAACAGAAACACCCACAATATGTTCTCAAGCATATGGGGCGACAACTTGGATGTTATTGAATAGAATTCTTTGACTGGCTCTCCTTGTCTTCCCTCCTCACTTATTTCCTCTTTTTATCTCTACCTGTTACCATTTTCTCCCCTCTCTTCTCTACTAGGTTATTTTTTCTTTCTTTCAGGTTTCTTCACATTCATGTCATTTGTAGTCTATGATAAATGATGATCAAGAATATTAAATATCATTTAAGGTTATGAAGATTCTGTAAACTGTTTTTATTTTGTATAGTTAAAAACTCAATAAAGAGTGAATTTATAAAACAGAAAACAGCATTGCTTGAGCAGATGAGGTTTGTTCCCCATTTTCATGCTTTCTTTTAAATCACCTCAGAGACTAAATATTCACCCCTCACATTTCAGCAAGAAACAATTAAAAAAAAAAAAAAAATGGGCTGTCATTCTACTAAAGGTGCAATCTCACCCATTAAAGTCAATGAGCTCCGGAGCTGTGTCATTGGTTTCAGGAATGCCACATGTTCATCAAAGCTTTTATTGGAATAAAGCTAATCACATCACCCGTAATATACTTTAGAAATGATCCCTACCAAAGGCAAACTCCAAATAATATTTACAGTCATGAAATCCTGTTTTTATTCATTAGGGATTCAGGAAGTGGGGTGGGTGGGTTTTCTATTGTCTCATTTTAGGACTTTGTTTCCTGTTAATCGATAGCAACTGGTAACTTCGATAGGCAACATTTCAGCTTGAAATCCAAATGAGCAGCATAGTCACTTATTTTACTGTTGCATAAAAAACAAAATTGGTAGCAAGACCTGCACCTGAGTAAACCTCAAAAGCTCAGATTCATGCAGTAGCCACTAGCCTGTGATCTTGGACATTCACGTAAAGCTATTATGATTTAGGGCAGTGCATTTGGGTTTTGACCCAAAAAAATTGCAAAAAAACCCTTTTGGGTTCCATATTTGAAATACTAATACTAGGTCTGTGTATTCAGGTTTTGAGAGGGAACACATTTCTCAAAAAGTTTAATACCTGGGATCTTGAATTGGACACCCCCCAAACTGCAGCACATATACAGCTTGAAGCTGGGTTGCTCTCTGACTTTCAGCTTAGCCACCTGCTAGGGAGTCTGAAGTGAGCCCTCCTCTCCTGCAGGGGCTGTCACTGTCTCAGACCTGCCGTCTCCAGCACTCCAGCCTGTCCCAGCCAGGGAGAAATGGTGAGTCCTTAGCAGCTCCATGCCTCCCTTCTCCAAGCCAGTGACACCCCCCACCATTGCCAGATTCATGCCCCATTCCCACCTAGGGATCCTACTTTCTGCAAGCCAGTGACTCATCTGAGCTAGCCCCCTCCCCCCCAAGCCAGCAACCTCCTCCCTGAGCTAACCCCATGTCCCATTCCCACAGCACAAGCTTAGCAACCTGCCCTGAGCCTAGTCTCATGCACCACTCCCCCAAGCCAGTGACATCCCTCAAACCCCACCCCCAAATCAGCAGCTCGAGCTGCTGCTACTCGAGCCCCCGTTACTCGAGTCCACCCCATGTTACATACAGTCCTGTCCCAAACCAGCCATATGCCTCACCACTCAAGCCACTGATCCCCCCGCCCCCCAGAGCCAGACATGCCCCCATTCTACCCTCCCTAATCTAACAACATCCCCACCAAGCTAGACATATTCTCCACCCTCCCCCAAACCAGTGCTCCCCTTTTAACACTGATAGCAGACTTAGCAGCAATTTTGGCTGCATTTTCCTTTCCTAAGGGCGCTGTTAGACGATCCCGCTCACAAGCGGGATCGTTTAGTGCCGGCATCTTCCCCCCGCCTTCCTCTGAACACCGTGTCTGATGCTCAGAAGAGCATCAGACACGACGTCCAGTGTTTGTGCCTGTGCACGCGCGCCCTTCTGCATGTGCGCGCGTGCCCAAAGAACCTGGAAGTGTGACGTAAAGCCGGCACTTCGGGGATCCACGTCGGAGGGGGCAGGATCGCCTGCCCGGTCTGACGCAGGGGAAGATCCGGCTACACTGTTTAAACAAGCGCCAAGAAATGCGGCTGATCAAAGGATCAGCTGCATTTCTTGTCTCGTTTAAAAGCGCCCTTAGAGTCCTGTCAAACTGGCAGAGCCTCACTGCACTTCACACAAAAAAAACCATTCCCATTGATGGAGAAAGTGCAGTGAACACAGGCAAAGATACAGATGCAAAATACAAATAAATGCAAATGCTAAAAACCACAACTACTTGACCCTGTGCACAGCCCTAATGTAGAAGTGTCAACTTTAAAGGTTGACCTTTAAAGCTCTTCACGGCCTAGGCCCTGCTTAGCTGAGTGATCACCTCACTCGCTGGGTGGTCCCTGCAGTCGTCTGGGGGCATCCTCCTGGACGTCCTGCACTATGGGCAGGTTTGAACGGACAGGAAGGGCATTCTCAGCGACTGCACTGTTGCTCTGGAATTCCCTTCTGGTGGAAGTTTGCCTCAGCCTGGATCTTCTTGCCTTCTGGCGTAATGATAAGACCTGGCTCTTCCTGGCGTTTGGGGGGGGGGGAGGGGGGGTTGGGTTGGGTTGGGTTAGATGGGTTGGGGGGGGACTTTTTATGTGCAGGTCAGATTTTATTGTCTAATATATGTAGATTATCTGTTTTATACGTAGATATTATTGAATTGGTGGTTTTATATTTATATTGTGTAAGCTGCTCTGAGTCACTATTGCGAGAGGGGCAGGATAGAAGTGGAAAAAAATAAAATAAAAATAATTATGATGATTCTTTGTGCTACTAGCAGTAACTCATTTTTCCACTTGCTAAATGGGCATAAGCCTCTTTGCAGCCTTTCATGAACTAGACCCAGCTAAGAAAAGACAGTGACTAAAAGCGCAAGAACAAATTACTCAAATCCCTGAAGATGCTCCTATGCGTCAAAAAAAATATAAAAATTTAAAGAACTAAAATTTCAGTTATCTAACATCCATTGAACTAAATTAAGTAGCTAGGGAGAGTGTCAGTCTTACAAAGGTGGTTGTAAATTGACCTAACTAGAGAGAGAGAGAGAGAGAGAGAGAGAGAGCGACTTTCTGTTTAAATAAAAGTGCACCCTACCTCCTATTTGCTGCTTCTCCCCTCATTCTTAGCTCTGTGCTCTTTCATTACTAATTAGAACTCCATCACTAACGGGGGTTTGGGTTTGCAGTCTTGTTAAGGATGCAATTATTTAAAGGCATTAACTTAAAGGTATTTGTTAGAACCATCAGAGACAACTGTGTGTGAAGCAAAAAGATCATCTGAAGAAGGCTTTAAAAAAAGGAAAAAAAAGAAAGAAAAACCATTCTTGCTAAAGGAGCAGAATTGTGCTCTTAAAATGCAGACCTTGTGAGCCTGTTGTGGAGGAGGTAGAAGATAACCTGTATAAGAAACTCTTAAGTGCCTCATAGAGGAGATCAGGGTAAGCTCAGATTCCAGATTCCATTGCTGTTCTGCTATCTGAATGCAGTTCTCATCTGCAATCTATCTTCAAGATTGTCAGCACACCCCTTTGCTTTCTGCAGCTTGAATCACTTGGAGTGGAGCCTATTGCTTGAGAGAGAGTAGACTGTCTAGGCACCTCTGTTCTGAGGAAACTTGGGTGTTTTCAGTAGCAAAACAGTGAGATTTTTTGCACCAGGTTTCTGTGTCTTAGTCCAAAGCAGCAGCCTACGGTGCCCTTGGAAATGTTTGAGCTGCTGAGGTCATTATAGTGGTTGAGATGACGGGGAGACAGGCTGAACCCACTGGGAACCTCTTTGTCACCCCTGAGTCCT
Organism: Sphenodon punctatus; assembly: GCA_003113815.1. Classification (NCBI taxonomy): domain Eukaryota; kingdom Metazoa; phylum Chordata; class Lepidosauria; order Sphenodontia; family Sphenodontidae; genus Sphenodon; species Sphenodon punctatus. The sequence continues at coordinate 904,531 of QEPC01013055.1, forward strand.
ATTTCGCTTTAGATGTGAAGGACGCTATGTGGTACAGACTCTTGCAGCTCCTGGTGTTGGATGAAAGGTTGAGGCTGGATTTTCTCTAGCCACCCATGTGCCCTAATAGACAGTGCTGCCTCTGTAGGCACCACATGGAACAGGAGCTTCCCCAAACTGGGGGGAGAAAGGGCCAGACCAGACTCTGCTCCCCAAGATTCCTGCTCCCCAAGGTATAAAGCTGCCTTCGGCTTCCCCACCTATAATTTATTTATTTTATTTATTTATTTAGAAAATCATTTAACACCTTGCCCCTCCTGCTACAAGCAGCCTGGGGTGGCTTACAATATTAAAACACATCAAAACAATAAAACCATAAAATACAATAAAAAGGGGAGTCACAAACCAAACTGCCCCTCCCCTCCCCCCATCTCACCCCATCTCCCTCGCCAAAAGCCAGGCGAAACAGCCAGGTTTTACAGATAGAACTGAAGAAGGGGAGATCTGGGGCCACCCGGGCTTCCACCAGGAGGGAGTTCCACAGCGTAGGTGTGGCCACAAAGAATGCCCTCTCCATAGTGGCCCCCCGGGCCACATGGGGGACCTTGCAAAGGGCGCTCCCAGCAGACCACAGAGGCCGCTCCAGAGCGTGGAGAGTGAGTCGGGCCAAAGCCGTATAGGACTTCATAGGTCAAAACCAATACCTTGAATCGGACCTGGAAGACTATAGGCAGCCAGTGCAGAGCCCAGAGCACTGGTGTAATGTGCTCATGGCGACCTGTCCCCATAAGGAGACGGGCAGCAGCATTCTGCACTAGTTGCAGTCTCTAGACCGTCACCATAGGTAGCCCCACGTAGAGTGCGTTGCAACAGTCCAATTTCGTGGTAATGAAATGTAATGACGGTGGCCAGGTTACTATCTGAAACATACAGCCGAAGCTGTCACATCAGTTGTAACTGGTGAAAAGTACTCCTCGCCACAGCACCCACCTGGAAATCCAGGCGGAGCTGCAGATCGAGGAGCACGCCAAGACTACGGACCTGGGATACCGGTGGAGGACGGACCCCATCAATGATGGAAACTGCCACATCCACTGCCCTTCTCATCACCATCACCTCCGTCTTGTTGGGATTCAGCTTCAGTCGGTTCACCCTCATCCAGTCTCCAACAGCCACCAGATATCAGGTAAGCACCAAGACTGTCGGGTCTGGATCAGATGAAAATGAGAGGTAGAGTTGGGTGTCATGACTCATCATCATGACACCGCACCCCGTACTGTCTCACGACCTCGCCATTGGCTGCATGTATACGTTGAACAAGAGCAGGGACAGAATAGAACCTTGTGAGACACCAAATGTGAGGTCCCGTGGAGATGAAGAACAAGCACCACACGCTGAGTTCTCCCATCCAGGAAGGAGCAGAACCAGTCAAGTACAATCCCGCAAGCGAGTCACCAACATCTTGGGTCAACAGTATTAAAAGCAGCTGACAGATGTAACAAAAATAGCAGGGTCAAACGACCCTGATCTAATTCATGGCGAAGGTAGGCAACCAAGGCCGCAAGCGCAGTCTCTGTGCTGTAGCCTGGATGAAAACCGGACTGAAAGGGATCCAGATAAGGGACTGAAAGGGTCTAGATGCCCTTGCAGTTGCTGTTTCACCACCTGTTCAATAAACTTCCCTAAAAAGGGAAGGTTAGAGACTGGCCGATAACTGGCGAGGGAATCAACGTCAAGTGATCGCAGAGGCCGCCCCACAGCCTCTTTGATGCAGCCCGACACTCTACCTTCCCGAAGGGAGGCATTGATCATCCCCCACCAGCAGCAGCTCCATCATCTCCCGACTGGCCTTAACCAGCCAGGACGGGCATGAGTCAAGTTCACAAAAGGTGGCCCTAACAGCCCCAAGAACATTCCCCGCCCCAGTGGACAACACCAACTGAAATTGATCCCACAAATGTAGGTAGTTGCATACTTTAAGAGGTAGCAATCTGTGCTGCAATGTTGATGCTTCAGAGTCCAAACCTGTTTGCTGAGGTATGCAGGGATGGATGGTTGTACAAACTGGAATTTGCTTTTGAGCTTAACCCTTCCTCCCACCCCCCAAGACACACAGACACCTTGGAAATTGCAGTAATTATGCACATAAGAATTACATTATTTAAAATACTAAGTCAAGTACTAGTTAGCTGGGAGATGCATGGTCTATGGTTACTCTTGCATCCTTGTTTTGATCCCCTATGACAAAGCATTATGCTACTCTATAAGTGTACTATTTCACACAAAACCACCATCATATACATTAAATTAGATCAGCACACAGTAGACCGGAAATAAGGCTTCATTGTATGGGTCTGAATATGGCATTTTGTAAAACTAAAGTGCTTGACTTTGCAACTTAAATAGCATTTTCTGATTTTATTATGTGGTTTTATGGGGATTAACTTGGGCATTGATGCGTTATTTGCAAGTAGAGCCTTGTGGATTTTATGCTGGTCATCCTGAAGTAGTGCTGATAGAACTCTTATGCCAAACCATCTCATAATGTATCCCAGATGTACTTCAGAAACGGTTTAAAGTTGTAACGACATACATTTCAAGTGTCCTGGATTCTCCAGGACATTCCTGATTTCACTTCTTTTGTTATCTGTCCCAGAAAATGGTTGTAAGCTCCCAGATTAGAAAGGGAGGCGAAGAGTGAGAGCAATTTGCAAGTCGTCAGTGGTATAATGAGTTGAATTGTTCAGCCTTAAAGAGCCAGACAAGCCAATAGGTTGCCCCAGGCTAGTTCAGAGCAGCTCCTCCCACAGGCGAGATCAGGGATTCTCTGGCTGCTTTTAGACATGTGCTGTGCACACGGCATGAAATCACACACCACGTGTAAAAATCCCATGGGTGGGGTTTAGATGTGACATGTTGCGCGTTAAAGCCAGTTGTACGTTTTTTAAAAACTGCTAATTAAATACCTTGAGGTATTGAATTCGCGGTTTTAAAAGCACACACGACCGGCTTAAATGTGTGACATGTCGAGTCTAAGCCCCGCCCATGGGATTTTTACATCATTGTACCACTGATGACTTGCAGATTGATTTCGCGTTGCATGTGCACAGTGCACGTCTAAAAGCCACCTCCGACTCATTAATAACTCTTCTCCTTTCAGGGAGAAGAATAGGGTTTTCCAACACCTGGGAGAAAATGGTCAGCCTTTGGAAAAAAAATTAAAAAGCAGCAGCAGAAGCTCCATTTGGGGCAATGTACAGCTATGGTTTCTGGCTAGGGGTTCCTTGAAAGGGATTAATATTATCATTAAGTAAGCTCCTTTTTAAAAATAATAAATTTCTGACCAGCCTCTCTGTTAGGTAATGCACTATTAATACTTGCCCATGAGAAAAGCCTCAAAGCATCTTATCTGTCAAAGAATTCACACAGGAGAAATGGCTGGAGTGGGGTGAAAGGTTTGTCAAAGAGAGGACTCACTGTAAAGCTTATTAGGCCATGGTGGCGTGGAGGTCAAGCAGTTAAGAGAAGTGTTGTGATAGAGCTTGGGCATAGAGACTGACTGGGTAAGAGTTTAAGTCTGGCTTATGAATGAGGTTGTAGTGTGGATATGCGACGCCTTTAACGTTTTAGGACTGCTTTCTTTTTTAGAAAAAAAAAAGTGTCTCTTTAGCCCAGCCTCATAGTTAAGTAATAGACTACTCTGAATTTGCATTTATAATGCAAATGTTATGACATTACATCCCACACTGTCCTGCATTTTGAGAGTCGGTGGGTACATCCACATGAGCTGGGGCAGGCAATTGCAGCTGCCACACTTTGGGCCGGCAAGGAGAGTAGGCTACATGATCTGTCCCCCCCCCGGTCCTCTGCTGCAACTATCACCAGCTCCATTACATGGGTTGGGTCAAGGAGCCAACCACGCACAGCTGGATGCTTGCATTCTTACTGTGCTGCAGGAATGGGCCTGCTGCTGCTAGGTGGCTGTTGGGGGGTTGGGCACGGAGGAGTGTGTGCGCTCCTCCCACATGGCCAACCGATAATCAGCACGCTCCTCGCAAGTCCCTCTTCCCCCTCTGATCAACTGCTGGGTGTGCATAAACAGCGGCTCCTCTGGGCCCAAACTTCAGATTCATGCAGCCCTGCCATGAGGCGGAGCCCTATCACACAGGAGGCAGCCCCTTAATACACTTTGAGCAGTGTTACTGTGCAATGTGTCACCAACCTTTTCCAGCAGATGCATTGTGTAGCAGTTCCCTGCCCTGCCCCGCCCCGGGGCAGGGTGAAGCTCAGGCAGCCACCAGCCATACAATTCACTACAGCATGTGATAATGCTGCCCAAAGTATGTTAATGTCTCATGTGGTTTCACCCAGTCTCACTCATTTCAGAGTCCATTGAGAGGTATGTGTAATGATACTATTATTTTTTTTGTATTCTGTCTGTGAAACCAGGTATTTAATTGTGCAGACCTCTTATCAATGACTTGAAAAGACTTTAAAAGTCAATTTTCAGGTAGGCTTGGTTGCTTTCTGGACTATAAAAGCCAGTTCAGTAGACGTTTCCTCTCTTTGTTTGGAATACAGCTCACATTTTTAGGTTGCCAGAGTTGCTAGATTACGGTTAATTGTTAAAATCATGGCAGCTATCTGATAAGCTATTATTTACCCAGAACTCTGAACCTTATCCTTTTTTGGGTTCTGATCCAGTGTAATTTTTGTGGGGGCAAAGGCATGCATTTGGAGAGAACGAAGATTGGCTTGAGTTGGAAAAATGGTGAGTTGCTTGTTAATCTGAAGTGTTAGGTGATAGGTAAGTGGGTAGCTTTCACATGGCTATGGGTGCCATATGCCAGGGAAACTTTTACCCATAGGTCTGCAATATCAGTTATATCGATAACATTTTAGTGGGGTAGATGTGTTAACCAAAATTGCATAAGAAAAAGGGCCATATAAACAAGTGTGTTAGATGCATTCAATGGAAATACGGCTTGAATGCTTTGGCCCCAGTCTTCAAACAGTTTACCTGTAGGAATAGTACCACTGACTTGAGTGGAAACGTTTCAGCACTTGCCAACTTTTGACAACAGTAAACTGAACCAGATTCACAATTGAAGTTTGCTGTAACAAACTTTAAGGCAATGAAACACTTGTGTAGGTTAGAAGGAAGAGTTTGGATCTATGGTGCATGACCAGTATATCTGGATGGATCAATTTCTGGTGACCAATATATCTAGATGACTCCTCTCGGTCATTGCCTTACCTGTATTGTATGATGTGGTTTAGCCATTGATTTTCAGTTACTGATTGGAGACTTTGAAAGCTCATCCTTTTTGTCTCTTGCGTGACCACTTACACCCCGCTATTGTATCCCTTCTTGTGGTACTTTCACTTATGCTGCTGCTCAGAGTGGCACACATGAAATCCAATAGCCAGGGGTCTTGTACAACCCCAGGTGTGACAGTACCTGCTCTGAAGTTGATGCTGGAAGACTGGACCAAATTAGGATGTAGATCAACTGCTTGGCAGCAAAACACTCTTGCTGCTGATCATCAGCAGCACTGTCTTGCTCCACCCACAACAAACCCAGCCCCTTCCTAACTAGAAGGGGTGTCTAGGAGAGTGTTCTACCTGCAGAAATCCCATTGGGAGTAACTGTGCAGCTTCTGGGGAGGCAGGATTCTTCATTTGTTGCATTGTCCACAGGTGCTGGAAACATGGCCAATTCATACAAGTTTTAAGGAGCGGTTGCTCCAGATTTGGTACATATCCATACTTGTGTGTTTATCTTCACATGAATGCACAAACACAGGTTTGGGGCCATAACAACAGGACTAATGTAAAATGAAAATACCAAGAGTTTCCAATTAGAGAGGGAAATACCATTGCAAGAACCCAGTCTAGATGATTACTAAAATAAAAATCCACGGATGTATCTTCTATGTTTACTATAGCTGAACTTTAAGACAAAAAAAAAATAAAGGTTTTCTTTCTTCAGTTGTTGGTCTTGTGTATCACAGCTTACTTTAGCTGCTGCATTTAAGAGTCAGTAAGCTTTAAAATTCAACGAAGCAACACAGCACAAAAGTAGAAATATCAGTAACTCTGTGTTCTCCTGCTTGAAAAACAATCATTTGGTGGTTTAGAGCACAGGAGGGGCCATATTACATGGAGTTACTTAGCAATTTATCAGCTTCCTGCTTTGCTCAGTCTAGCTTTGCTCTGGAATAATGAGAGACTTCTACTCCTTGCATATTTTTTTTGCAAACAGTGGAAGAACTAGACTTCCATAACTTCAGGTTGGTCTGCCTTGCTGTTTATAAACTGGAAAAAATCCCACTTGGAGATAGTACAATCCCAGTTTGAGGTCTGACTCTTGTGGCTAGAGGATCTGGAAATGCTTGCTGGGTTCTCTTCTTGGTTTTGCCACTGATTTGTTTTAAGCAAATCCTTTAATCTCTGTTTCAATTTGCCCACTGCTAAAATGGGAACTGGGACAGGAGCTTAACAAAAATGGACAGCCTGAAATTTATTTGACTAATGCAGAGGGTTCTCAAAGTGCTTTGCATGTGCATGGTACTATGCCCTTTTACGCTTTCACACACATGCTCTCATCATTTTTTAGTTTACTTTAGCACTATAGCTCACGGCCCACATGGGGGAGGGGGGAAGGGAGTGGGGAGGGGAGGGCTTTCTCTCTCAGTGAGGGGGAGGAGAGAGGCCGAGGGGGGTGGGAGACTCTCCAGAGGGTCAGGAGGTGGGGGTATTGTTTGGGGGGTGGCTATGCATCCCAGTGAGACGGAGGCATAGCCCGAATGGGTGGGAGGGGCTGCAATATGATGGATTCCCTGTGAGAGGGGGAGCCCTAGGGGATGGGGGGGAGGAGGGATGAATATGTTGGGGGAGGGAGGGTTCTCCCTCATACCCTGGGTGGGACAGCCGGGGGGGGGCTGGAGGGACAGCCGGGGGAGGGGGTGGGTGCGACTATTGGGGTCGTGATGGGCTGGGGGAGGTATGATCTCGGAGAGGGGTGGGAGAGTGGTGAGGCGGGATAGGTGCTTAGTGCACGTCCTGCTTTCCTCTCCCCCAGCAGATGAGCAGGTGGAACTTGGTCAGGGGGCCCTCGGCCCGACTTTGGTGCTGTTAAACGCTAAATAGGTGGCAAATAAGACAATAACAGTCTAGGAGGTAATCTTGGACCATGCTGCCAATCTCGTGTGTATCACAGAGACATGGCTGGACAATGAATTGGGGCCAATTCTGGCTGATCTTGTTCCATTCCTTGCAGCACCAGCCGTGGCTGGGGGGGTAGTGTAGCTATGGTTTTTAAAGAGGGATGGTTTGCAAGGAGGTATCCAGTGCGACCCATGGTAGGTATTGAGGGTCTTCATCTTGTGTTTGATTTGACAGGGGACAGTTTGGGTGTGCTACTGGTATACCGTGCACCTACCAGTCCAGTAGCCTCCCTGCAGGCTCTGGCGGAAGCTGTGTCGGAGGTGGTGTTGCTGTCCCCAAGGACGATAGTCCTTGGGGACCTCAACATTCACACCAACGCAGTCCTTGGTGGAGCCGAGCTTGAGTTCATGGCTGCCATAGCAATCATGGGCCTGTCCCAGAGAGTCAACGGCCTGACACATCTTGGAGGACATACCTTAGACCTCATGTTTTGCACTGGCCTTGAGGCGGGTGGTCCATTAATGGGGGAGATTACAGCTGTGCCCTTGTCATGGACAGACCATTACCTCCTTCAGACCTTCCTTCTAGCACATGTCTGCCTCTGGAAGGGTGCGGAACCTGTTAGGATGGTCCTCCCCGGAGGCTGTTGGACCCAGTGTGGTTCCTAGGTGATCTGGGGGAGTTACCCTCTGACCTAGATGACCGTCACATAGATGACCTTGTCATTGTGAAGCTGTGGAACACCTTGCTGACGGAGGCCATGGATCAAACGGCGCCCAGGCGGAGGCTCCGCAGACCACCTTGGTTCTCCAAGGAGCTGCGGATGCTGAAGCAGGTAGGGCGATGGTTGGAGTGATGGTGATGTCGTTCTTGGGCTGAAGCCAACAGATTGTGGCATAGAGCTAGTTTATGAGCCTATGCCATGACTATGCGGGCAGCAAAGAGGGAATTCTTTGCTACCCTCATAGCATTCACTAAATCCCATCTGGCAGAGCTGTTCCGGGTTGTGCGGGAACTGGTCAGTCTGGCCTCCCTCAGCCCTGGAGTTGGGTCATCAACTGCCTGCTGTGACCTTTTTGCAGATTATTTTGTGGAGAAAATTGCTCGTATTCACCAAGATCTTGATGCCGCACATAATACAGTGGAGGAGGGAGAGGTGGCAGAAGCCCCGCCTTGTCCAATTTTGTGGGATCAGTTTGTCGGACACACCTGCTGATGTGGTGGGGGTGCTTGGGGCTGTTCAAGCCACTTCTTTTTAGGGAAGGTTATTGAACGGGTAGTGGCTCGGCAGCTCCTAGGGCATCTCGACCGCACCGGTTATCTGGATCCCTTGTAGTCTGGCTTTCATCTGGGGCATGGCACTGAGACAGCATTGGTGGCTTTGGTCGATGATCTGCACCGTGAAAAGGATACGGGTCAGTCAACCCTTTTGGTCCTATTAGATCTGTCGGCCGCATTTGATACTGTTGACCATGAGATGTTGGTGACGTGCCTGTGGGACAAAGCGTGGGTGGGTGGGATCGTTCTCAAATGGTTCCGCTCATTCCTGACCGGGAGAACTCAGCGGGTGGTGCTCGGTGATCATTTTTCATCTCACCGAGACCTCTCGTGTGGGGTCCCGCAGGGTTCTGTCTTTTCCCCTCTCCTGTTCAACGTGTACATGCAGCCGCTCAGCGAGGTGTTCAGGAGGTACGGGATGAGGTGTCATCAGTATGCGGATGACACCCAACTGTACCTCTCATTTTCAACTGACCCAGGCCCGGCTGTCTTGGTGCTTGCTTGGTGAATGGCAGCTGTTGGGGACTTTATGAGGGCTAATTGACTGCGACTGAATCCTGACAACAAGGAGGTGGTGATAGTGGGTAAGTCGATGGAGATGGTGGCCCCCTCGGTTGAGGGGGGGTGCCCTCCACTGACTTCCCAGGTGCGGAACATGGGGGTGCTCCTCGATGCGCAGCTCCGCCTGGATCTCCAGGTGGAGGCTGTGGCAAGGGGTGCCTTCCGCCAGTTACATCTGTTGTTGCGGTTTTGGCCGCTGATTTCGGTTCCAGACCTGGATCATCCATGCTTTTATCACCTCTCAGGTAGACTACTGTATCACGCTCTATGGTGACGGGTTGGAAGCTGCAGCTGGTGCAGAATGCAGCAGCCCGGCTCCTGGTGGGGCTGGGCCGCTGAGAGCACATTTCACCAGTGCTCCGATCTCTGCACTGGCTGCCAAAAGTCTTCCGGGCTCGATTCAAAGTGTTGGTTTTGACCTATAAAGCCTTACACGGTCTGGGCCCTGCCTATTTGCAAGATCACCTCACTCCCCAGGTTCTGGACCAGCCCCTGCGGTCATCTGGGGGGTCCCCGTTGGAGATTTCCCAGAGGGCCACGCAGGACAGGGCATTCTTGGTGGCCGCACCGCACCTGTGGAACTCCCTCCCGGTGGGGGCCCGTCTGGCCCCAGACCTCCCAGGTTTCCGTAGGAATTGTAAGACATGGCTGTTCCGTCAGACGTTTGGCAAGGGAGAAGGGTGAGGGTGGATGGAATGGTGGAGGTTATGGGTTTTTTCTCTCAATTTTTATTGTTTTTATTTAATGTTTTATATATATTATTGTATTTTTATTGTATTTTGACTGATTTGTTAGCCGCCCCGTGCTGCCTGGCAGGAGGGGCGGGGTATATATTTTTTAAACAAATAAATAAATGAGGCTCCAGTGGTTGGAAATGGTGACTAAGCTTCTCTTGCTCCTGAGGAAGCTGCATTGACATGCGCAGAGGGAGTCACTTCTGGCAAGGTTCTTACTACTGGTACCAAATGTGGCTCCTGAGCTGCCCATCTCCACTATAATTCCATTACCCCAGATGGTAACATGCCTGGAACATGTATCCAATATCATTTTGGATATTGATATTGACCCCATCTACAGAGGAGGAACCTCTGGTGTACCATGTTAGCTAGATGCTAGCAAGCATTAAAATCCTTGTGTAAATGGACTAACATGTTTTTAAGACACACTAGATGTCTACAAGGATCGACTGGGCAAACTTTTACTAACACACATTAAAAACCCTTGTATAGCCAAGGATTCTAACATGCTAACTAACGCATGTCAAGGCTCACCCTTTAATATGTTAACCCCTTGTGTAGACAAGGCTGTAGAAGCCTTGATTCTTCTTAACTTGTTTGCAGCTCTTTGCTTTTACTGCAGAAACATTAGTGTATCCTTCTTTCCCTGCAGAAAGATATTAGAGAGATTCATTAAAAGCTATTGTCTTTTAATGGACTCTGGAAGAATGAAGCAAACTGCATATACAGTAAATGACGTTTTAAACATGTTAATTTGAACACCTTAAACTCTGACATGCACGCATCCATCCCTTCACAATATGCAATTTTCTAGGCGCTAGATAGCTAGTGTAATAGATATTTTAGTCATGCATGCCTTTTTGCCATTTAGTTAGAATACGATTACCTCCCACAGCCAAAATTACTACCCTTGGGTACAAAGTAATATGATTTATTTTGTAAACAGCTCAAACTACCTTTATTAGATGGCAGTCACTGAGAGAGAAACAACATTTTATTAACATTTTAGCATCTGTGTCTTCAGTTTATTATATTTAATCAAAGTTTGAGTTTGATGCCAACCTACGGACGTACTCTCACTTTGCCTGCTTTCACATTGCCTCAGCCCCGCAAGAAGCTTTTAAACACAAAAAAATACCCTTTTGCTTTCTTGTTATTGGGGACATTAAATATGAAAGTACTTCAAAAGCAAATGGAAGAAAATGTGCTTAGATTTGTATTTTCAGTATGTCTGTGATCTCAGCTCCTTTGAGCTAAGTGGAGTTGAATGTGGTCAGTAGTTGGGTAGAAAACCTGCAAGGGGAAATCTGGATGAGGATGATTAATTAAATTAACACTCTGAATCGGGGCCAGACAGTTTGGTGATACAAGGGACCATGTTTATGGACAAGTTATTTAACTGTTGATGCTCCTAATGATCATAAGTGTTTGTGTTTCTCCTGTTGTCTTGGTCAAGTTACAGTTCAGGTAGATTCATTCTATCTGCTCAAAATTTCCACATATGCTGTTTGAGAAATGTTTGCATCATCATTTTTAGCAGAGAGGCCTTGGATGTGCAAACAGAAATGATTGTCAAACTAGGAGAAAGCACTGAATGTTGTTTGTTTCCATGCAGGGAGCCAGGCTGGAGGGGTGTCTAAATTATGCATTCTAAATTCCATTTCCTCTTCTCCTCCTGTGCGGCTAAATAAATAACATATACATACACAGACTTAGTAAATCATATTTTTGATTTACTTCATTTTAGTAACTCATTTTATATTGATTGAAGTATAGGAGGGGCACCCTCTAGCTAATCAGATTAGGGGCATAAATGGTACTGTGATGGTTTTGTGCATCTGAAAAAACCAAATGGAAAACCCCACACGTAGCAGTGTTTGTGACTATTTTACTGGTTCCCAAACCATTTTGAATGTGATCTTCACTTAGAGTCTTAAATGTAATGTGACCGCTGACAGAGACAAAGACCTGAAAAACATATCGGATCTCAACTGGGACCCCATCTACAGATGGCTGGACTCACTCTGGGACTAGATCCACGGTTTGGAAAACTCTGAACTAGCTTTTCTTTTTATTCTACTATTTGTTTTTGTTTTTTTTCTTTTCTTCAAAGGGCTTATTACACCAAGGCGCCAGTCCTGTAGCATGGCTGAGCTACAAAACCCTATACTCTTGTCACATACAGATGTCAATAGTCACAGAATTCAGTGGCTACTGTTATGGTTGTTCAGAAGTCTGGCAAGGTTATCTGCTGCTGTGGTCTCAAATATGAGATGTAATTAAGATTTATTTATTTTTAATCCGCTTCTGCTGGCAAGTGTGAAAGCTTTGAGCAGGGCATGAAATTTCAGATCAAAGCCAATAAAAAAATTCAGTTGCCAGACTTTATCCCAATATTAAACTGTTCTTGCCCCACTACACCCCTGAACCAGTTGACAACCTCAGTTTTCTGGGATCCGGTGGCTCCCAGGTGCCTGCAAATTTTGTGCCCTAATTTTAGGTCTACGAAGAGTTTTTCCTCAGGCAAGAATATGGCAGGTCAGAACTGAAATTTAGCCACTAGCATACAATAACTTATCTAAACAGCATATTACTTGACAGGTAGCTGTTTGGGTACAATAAAGAGAAATTGGCCTGTATTAAGATAAACACCAACCTTGTAACGACTCTTGTAGCGAGTCAAAAAACTAAATTCTCTATTTAGTTCATGGGTTCCCAAGTCAAGGGTAAGAAGGGGGTGTGAGAAATATTTGATAGGCTTTGTAGTTCTTTATTACTGTCTGAGGTCATAATTACATATTTTAGCTTCAAAATGGCAACGTTTTGGAAACCATTGATCTCGCTTCAGGCTCATCCTAATAAAGGCATTTTACAAGTTCCCTTTCCAGAAAAGAACTGAGAGATGAAAACTGGAGCAGACACTCTGAGGAAAGGGTTCACTCATGGGTGATCTGGTGTCTTTGTCCTTATTTTCATTTTTCTGTGAGTTCAATGGTAATCATAAGGATTGTTTCAGAACAGCAACTTTAGACCTTGCCTACTGTGTATTTTCTGCTGTCTCAAAATGGACATTAGACTGTAGATTATATTAGAGAGACTTAGCAAATGGATATCCTTCAAAAGACATCAGCAGAATAAAAAAGCTTTCAAAGCCTGTACACACTGTTTGGTGAAAATGCAATTAATATAATTAAAGTGCCTTCACAACTGGCAGTTAACTCAGCCACTTTATTCTATCAAGTGGGCATGTGTGTGGCTAAGGAATACAACTGGACACACCTTCAGGGATCAGATTTATAAAAGGCTCTGTTTCTTCCTTTCTGCAATTTTCTGGTTCTCCCAGAGCTGCACAGGAGAGCAATGCAGCAGTTCTACACTATTGCTTCACAAGACTAACTTTGAGTTCAAAGTTGATTAAAAGGAATACAGGGTAAATCAGATGCCAGTTCCTTACGCCTGTGGAATACAGATCTGCTCTGTTTAACAATACTATAATTTATCCTACCTGGATCTAACCTATTAACAGGCCATTAGATCATTACTGGGTGTATATAATAAAGTGAATATGAAGTATGCCCTTTTAACTTAAGTTCTACTCTGTTACCTTGGACAGTATACTTGACATGTTGACATTAGCATGACCTAACTTCCAAGGTATCCACAAGAATAATAAAAGCATATAGTCACCGGTTTCAATTTATATTCCATAATCAAAAAACCTCCAGTTTACAAGAAGAGATAAGGCTCTTGCAAATTCAATCATGCACTAAAAAGCATGGAAATTGCAAGTTAAGACTCCCGCTTTAACGTTCGTGCCATGTTAGCAGTAAAGACATTGTACCCCATATTGTGCTCACTTACAACTTAGGCTCCATATGCCCACACTTTGTCTTTGTCTTTCACCTCTAATTCTCTTCCTCTTTGGAGGTTGGGGGCAACACTGAAGCTGGGGACAGGAGGGTGTGAGCTGGCACCTCACCCCATCCGTTTCCTCTTTAAGAAAGAGAGAACTTAGGAGTTCTGGCTCCCACCCCTTCTCCACCTCTAATCTACTTGTTCCCAGCCCTGTAACAGAGAACTCAGGACTCCTGGCTTCCAGCCTCTCCATCCCACTTTAATCCAGTAGGCTGCACTCCCTTCATAGGCAACTCAATAGTTCTTGTTCTGGCCCTGTTCTCCTCTTCCCTGCTCTCAACCTTGTAACAGACAACCCAGGAGTCCTGGGTCCAAGTCGTCCCTCTAACCCAATAGCCTCTACTTCCCTCACAAAGAACTCAAAAGTCCTGGGAAATACGTTTGTCTGTATGTGTCATATGGAGCAGAAGTGTGGAATGATGACAAAAAAAAAAGAGGAAATAGAATAACAGGGTGGGAGGCTATTGGCACTTGAAGGATAGGGAGTCGGCTATGGTAAATAGGTAAAACGATAGGACTGCTTCCCTCAGATATCCCACCAGTCTTCCGAATCAGTTATCTCACTCAGAACCTTATTTTAACTATTTCTAATTCCTCCTGTCATTCCACCAATTTACTTGCTCCTGCACACTCTTTGTAATTTTCCCTGTCATTCCAACTATTCCACTTACTGCATCCAGTGCCTTCCTCATCATTTCACACCCTCTTGCCTTCCTTATGTACTCCCCAAAATGCAACGGTTGTATAATTTCAGAATCACCTAATTGGATGTTGGAATGACAATAGTATTTATTTAGAAATAGGCATTGCTGTTGCCTCTGTTTCTTCCAATGGTCATTCTAATTTATTAATTTCAATGCATACCCAACTTCGTTTTAATTAAACATTTTTATACGACTCTACCCAGCTTCACTGGCTTTGGGAGGGCAGTGGAAGCTAGTGGGTAAGAGTGATGGTTGTGAGTCATTAGTCAGCTGTCCCATTCTCCTCAACTGAAATGAAAGGATAGAGGGAAAGAAGGGGATGAAGGGCCAGCTCATGGTCTCCTGTTTCTAGTTTGTGTTGCCCCCAACCTACAAAGAGGAAGAGGATTGGAGCTGAAAGACGAAGGCAAAGTGTGGGTGCATGGAGCCTAAGTTGTAAGTGAGCACAATATGTGAGAGACTACGATGTCTTGACTGCTAACATATTGTGAAGCTGGGTAGAGTCGTATAAAAATGTTTAATTAAAACGAAGTTGGGTATGCATTGAAATTAATAAATTAGAATGACCATTGGAAGAAACAGAGGCAACAGCAATGCCTATTTCTAAATAAATACTATTGTCATTCCAACATCCAATTAGGTGATTCTGAAATTATACAACCGTTGCATTTTGGGGAGTACATAAGGAAGGCAAGAGGGTGTGAAATGATGAGGAAGGCACTGGATGCAGTAAGTGGAATAGTTGGAATGACAGGGAAAATTACAAAGTGTGCAGGAGCAAGTAAATTGGTGGAATGACAGGAGGAATTAGAAATAGTTAAAATAAGGTTCTGAGTGAGATAACTGATTCGGAAGACTGGTGGGATATCTGAGGGAAGCAGTCCTATCGTTTTACCTATTTACCATAGCCGACTCCCTATCCTTCAAGTGCCAATAGCCTCCCACCCTGTTATTCTATTTCCTCTTTTTTTTTTGTCATCATTCCACACTTCTGCTCCATATGACACATACAGACAAACGTATTTCCCAGGACTTTTGAGTTCTTTGTGGGGGAAGTAGAGGCTATTGGGTTAGAGGGATGACTTGGACCCAGGACTCCTGGGTTGTCTGTTACAAGGTTGAGAGCAGGGGAGAGGAGAACAGGGTCAGAACAAGAACTATTGAGTTGCCTATGAAGGGAGTGCAGCCTACTGGATTAAAGTGGGATGGAGAGGCTGGAAGCCAGGAGTCCTGAGTTCTCTGTTACAGGGCTGGGAACAAGTAAATTAGAGGTGGAGAAGGGGTGGGAGCCAGAACTCCTAAGTTCTCTCTTTCTTAAAGAGGAAACGGATGGGGTGAGGTGCCAGCTCACACCCTCCTGTCCCCAGCTTCCGTGTTGCCCCCAACCTCCAAAGAGGAAGAGAATTAGAGGTGAAAGACAAAGGCAAAGTGTGGGCATATGGAGCCTAAGTTGTAAGTGAGCACAATATGGGATACTGTACAATGTCTTTACTGCTAACATGGCACGAATGTTAAAGCGGGAGTCTTAACTTGCAATTTCCATGCTTTTTAGTGCATGATTGAATTTGCAAGAACCTTATCTCTTCTTGTAAACTGGAGGTTTTTTATTATGGAATATCCAAGTTTTTTGTTAAATACAATGCAATGGAGAAAATGTATCCTGCTAGCACAGTAGAATGCTGAGCAGCATAACCACTATGGGAGCAGGGTTTAGGGGAGGCCATGGTGGAAGAGCTGCTCCCTTCAGTTTAGAAGGTTACTTCCTTCAAATAGCAAGGAAGGCAAATCTGGATTTCTACTGGTAGATTCCTGCTTTACAAAGAATACAACAACTTTGGTTTAGTTTAAGCATTGCAAACTTCCCAAAACTTCTCTCTATGATCTCTCTAGCTCATGGTTTGTACAGGAGTCTTCCACTCTGCTTCCCACTGTCAGAGCTCTTTTCCTTGTGCAACACTGGCCATTCTGCTTTCTAGGACCTCCCCCAGTACAGGACCCCCTGGCTAGTTCACTCCTTGTACAGAGCTCCCTAACTCTCCTGTGTCAATGTACAGGACTCTCCACCTGCCATAATGCAGCCCATCCTGCAGCTCTCCCCTTGTACAAAACTCCCTCACTCAGTTCTCCTCTGTCCAGGGTTCTCCCCTGGCCCAATTATGGCCATTAGTCTTCAGCTCTCTTTCTCTACAAGACAACACACACACACCGGCCCGGGGACAAGGCTCGCTTTCTTGCACAACGCTGCCCACTCTGCAGACCTCCCCCTGTACTGGGTTCCATATTCTGTATCCCCAATAAAGCTACTCCCTGTAAAGTGCTCTCCCTTGTGCATGGCTTCCACTGTGGAAACTATTTACAGAGGCTCTGCCTCTACTCTCTCCCCTTAATGTTCCCTTTGTGTATGCTCCCGCCCTCCCTACTCTCCCATAGGGTTTCCCTCCCTTGGCTGAGACTCGCTCTTAGAGTCCTCCCAAGGGGACTACACTTGCCACTCTGCCCCATAGGGCTGCTCTGCACAGGACTTCACCATCTCCCTGCCCCCATCCTGCAGAACACCCACTGTATCAGCCCAGAGCACCCGCTTATCCTTCATTCCTTAGTGAGGTTGGGAAAGTTGGAGGGAGAAGTGCTGAAAGAAGATTGATTCCATCCCACCTGTAGCCTCCTGTTCCTGTTTCTGGAATAAATCTCTGCCCTCCTCCTGGGACCATCCCAGGCAAATTCCAGCACTCCGGCCCCAGCCATGTGCCTCCAATGGTGTGCTCGTTTGGAGCTGCAGCCCAGATAGCCCACATTTTTGGAGTGGGAAGGGCTGTCACTGAAATCCATGCACACTGTGGTTCTGGGCAGGTTTAGGGAGCAAGATCAGCTACCCCAAACATCACTGTGGGATTAGCTAGCTCTGTTTAGCCATTTTGATGTCCCTGGCCCCCAAGCTTGAGACACCTGTTGTGTGTTATCAGATCAGTATGAACTTTAGCTTTCTCCCTTCCACAGGCCTTGCTCTCCTCCTCTCCCCCCCAGTTCAGCTCCCTGGGAGGTGCAGTTCCCTCTCTTTCCCCAGCACTGATAGTCTCTGGTAAGCAGTGCCTGCTGGGAGTTGTAGTCCTCAGTATTCAAGACTGTTTGCTTTTAAACAGTCTCTGCATTACACATAGAACGTTCACAAGCACTCCACACTCAGGATGGTCTAACATTGAATTTTCAAGATGTCATAACTTAAAAACGACTAACTGGATTTATAAAAAGTAAACCAGAAGGCACTCCCTGGCAGCCTCCTTGCATTTTCTAAAAGGCTTACACCTCCTCCCAACCAACACAAAACCCCTTTACCCTGCCGAGATTGAGACAGTCAAACTTTTGAAAAAACAGGCTTTCAAAGTGCAAGTTTCAAATTGCGATATCTCAGCTGTTATCTAACCGATTTGGCTGAAATTGGACAGCATGAACCGCTTACTCCAGTGATCCTTCACAAATTTCATGATCCTAACCTTAATCATGCCAGTTTTATAACACATAGAAAGTTGGGGCTTTATAATGGAGGGTGTAACGCACCTTAATTATTAGAGTGCTCCTGCGCTCTAATAATCATGGTTTTAGGAATCCCAAGAGAGTCTGTGTAAAATATGCAAAACAAGATGGAACTATTTATTATGAGAGTTAGATAATAAACTAATTTATCACTAGTGTTTTTCCAGGTAGCACAATAACTGCCACATGTTTCGCAGTAGGGGGGAAATTCTACTTCATGTTCCTCCCAAAATCCTGTGCTCTGACATTAAGGGGTTGAAGACAAGTTGAGGTGATTGTTGCTGTGCCTCAGCCTAGAGGTTTTCCTCTATGCTTTCACCTCTCAATCAAGCTTTTACAACCCTGCCAACTGATAAGGACTTGTTCCCCACAAACCTATTTGAAACAGGGTAATTATTCTGGAGTAATTACTCTGGAGTAACTGCCACTCTCTTCCTCAGTTCCCATGAGCATAGAAAACCATGAGTTATATAGTTCTCCCTCCCCCCCCCCCCCCCCCCCAATTATCACTCTTTGGCAGTTCAAAAGGAACTTTCAGCAGATGAAGCTGGAGCAACAAGCTATCAATGAGGCAGTGATGTTGTATGAGCAGGGAAACAGAAAAGGAAGTGCGTAGGGTAGCTGGGACAGCAAAGCACTGCACACAGGGAGGTAATTCCCCTGAAGCGTATGCTTGAGTTCATGCCCCCTGGGACTAGGAGTCTTGCCTTTAGCTTGCTTGAAGCATTAAGTAGCACCACTCCATCCTTGCTCTAGCTGCTGTGCAGGGAAATTTGAGTGAGAAAGTGATTGTAGGAGCAAGCCCTAATTGTTAATGGAGAACAAAGTTTGGGAATGGTCCTAAGTTTGGGGAAAAATAAATAATACTAAGATGTTTGGGTTTTCATTTTTATATTTTGTAGTTTGAAACCATTTTAAAGTGTACAGAGTAGCCATTGCATCTCACAGTAGAGTAGCCAGGAGAGAAGTAAACTAAGCCCCCTCCGTACCATCTTCTTACTACTTGCACCCTCCATATTTCACCCTTCCTAAGAGCTAAATTAAAATGGACAGGCCTTTGCAATGTGCCCTCAAGATCTACAAATGTTGACTCTTTGGAATTAGTGGTGCAGGCAGGAAGGCATTCCAAATACCCTCCTGCGAAGGATACCTGCCAACAGCAATCCCTTTCCTCTCTCACACTGGGTGATAAATGGTCCTCTGCCTGGGTGCTTTCCATCACAATTGCTGCAGGATGGCTTATTGAGAGAGGCAGTTTTTCAACAGAGAGGGTATTCTGAGCTCTGTAGGTAAAAATCAGCATTCTAAAATGTATTGGTAGCCCCCTTTTTGGTGACATAACACAGCAGAAATCATTGGGCATGCATGTGGATAGGTGTAAAAGGAGGGAGAGGATGGGAGAGGACAGCCCTAGCCCCCCCAGATTTTGACTGAAGAGTTCCAGCCACAGATCTGCAGCCTTACCAGGCTTCCAAAGCGGGTGGTGTTTTTGTGCTTGAATTTCACTTCCACAGATAGTATTTCCAACAGATCTCACCCTTTCTGTTTACATCTGGTGCCCTGCTCTGACAGCAAAACAAATAGAAAAATGACACACAATTACAGGGCAGAATAAAGCCCAGTCATAGCTGCTCCAGAGCTTTGATCCCCAGATACACTGCTAATGCGGTTCCCCCGAATATTGGGTGAAATCAGCTCACCGTCTCCTCTTCTTCCTACTTCTAGTCCCTAACAATATGTCTGACTTCAGATATACTTCCTTCATGTTTAAGCTTTCTCCCCTGGTTGATCTGCCCAACCTGATATCAAACTTAGCAACCTCACTGTGAGTCTATATAGTACTCTTTTACTGCTACCTGATCTTCCAATATCAACTGGCTATCCCTCGCTCCTGAAAGGGAGATTGGGAGCACCAAAAATGGGTGAGATCCTCCTGTTGGACTTGGACAAAATCTACTTCTATGCTTCTCCACATGTTTGATGCTTCATGTGTTCTTTAGTTAGAATTTATGACGCTCCATGCAGGTGCTACTCCAGTTACAGATACACCTGGCTTATGAGTCTTCCTGGCTCATGCCCTCCACTGACATTCTATCCACCAGAACAAGGAAATTCTCAACCATTTCTGAGGGAGGGGAGATTTGTGAACGTCAAGGAGAGATGTTTTCACAGGAGCAGGATATAGGGTACAGATAATGGGGGCTCTGCTAGTGTACCGTGCATGGCAGCATCCCTGACTGCTCTAGCCACTCTGGTCTCAGAGGTGGTCTTGAGGTCTCCTAGGCTTATCGTCTTGGGGGACTTCAGTATCCATGTCGAGGCTGGATTGCATGGAACAGTAGGAATTCATGGCAACCACAGCACTCACGAGCCTGTCCCAGGTGGTAGTAGGCCATGAGGGGGAGATTTGATCTGCACTGACCTTGAGGGGGGGGGAGCGTGTCCGTTATGGGGTTTGGTGTGCACATCCTTGCTATGGTCGGACCACTATCTGCTGCAGACTTACATCGCGGCACGCCTACCTGACTGTGGGGGTGTGGGACCAATTAAGATGATCTGCCCCCGGAGACGTATGGAACCAGATAGGTTCCGGAATGCTCTGGGGGATTTGCCTGTTGACCTCAACAGCCACTCCATCGACAACTTCATGGCCTTTTGTAACAGCTGGCTGACTGAGGACGTTGGTTAGGTGGCTCCTAGGCATCTGTTCCCAACGTTTTGCCACTGTAGGCCCCTGTGATTCACCAAGGAACTTGGGTGGTTGAAGCATGAGGGTAGGCAGTTGGACCATTGGTGGCGCTGTACTCGCACTCAAGATGATCGACTGTGGCATAGAACATATTTGAGGGCCTATGCCGTGGCTGTGAGGGCAGAAAAGAAGAGGTTCTTTGCTGCCCTTGTAGCATCTGCTCAGTCACATCCAGCAGAGCCGTTCCAGGTGGTAAGGGGTCTGGTCAGTCCAGCCTGTCTCCACCTGGAACTAGACTTGTCCAAAGCCTGCTGTGACATGTTTTTGTCGTACTTTGCAGATAAAATTGCTTGCATTGAGTATTACTTTGCTGCCATTTTGGAAACAGTGGCAAAGCCAGAGTTTAGGGATGCCCTGTCTGGTCTATGTTTATGGGATGAATTTCACTTGGTGATACCTGCCAAGGTGGCAGATGTGCTGGGCTCTGTTCAGGCCACAACTTGTGAATTAGATCCTTGCCTGTCCTGGTTGGTCAAGGCTTCCAGAAAGACCTTGGGGCCAGTGTTGGATGGGGTGATCAACGTCTCCTTTAGATATGGTCGTATACCGGAATGCCTCAAGGGGGCTTGATGTTGGTACCCCAATAAACTATCAGCCGGTCTCTAACCTTCCCTTTTTAGGGAAGGTTATTGAATGGGTCGTGGCCCGTCAGTTGCAGGTGCATCTGTATCACACCAGTTTTCTTGATCCTGCGCAGTTTGGCTTTCGTCCGGGTTATGGCAGGGAGACTGCGCTTGTGGCCTTGGTCAACGACCTCCTGGTAGATCCAGTAAAGAACCAGCAGGGTCATAAGACCACTATCTAGCTCTATCTGGGGCTTCTGATACTGTGAATCAGGAGGTGTTGGTGACCTGCTTGGGGTGGACGGAACCATTTTACAGTGGTTCCACTCTTACCTTGAGGATCGATCTCAGCGGATAGTACTAGGGGACTGTTAATTGTCCCCTGGGGGCCTCTCGTGGGGTCCTTCAGGGTTCTATTCTGTCCCCACTCTTATTCAACATGTACATGCAACTGCTAGGGGAGGTTGTGCGCAGCTGGGAGGTTTGTTGTCACCAATATGCAGATGACACCCCGCTGTACCTTTCTTTTTAAACTGACCCAGACCCTGCAGTCTCATTGCTATCCTAGTGTTTGGCCACTGTGGGGGGATTGGATGAGGTTTAGCTGACTGAAAACTCAATCCCGACAAGACAGAGGTGATGATAGAATAGTGGGAGACGGTCTGGGGGAGGGGAGCGCCCCCGTTATTTGGGGGGGGGGGTCCGCACTCGTTTGGCTTCATGTGTGCAGAGCTTGGGAGTGCTCCTAGACTCAGAGCTATGCCTGGATCCGCAGGTATTAGCTGTGGCCAGGGGTGCCTTCTGCCAATTACCTCTGGTGAAGAGGCTCCACCCATGTGTCTCGGATTCAGATCTCGCCACTGTCATTCGTCACCTCAAGACTAGACTACTGTAATGTACTCTACATGGAGCTGCCAATGGTGATGGTCCAGAAGTTGCAGCTGGTGCAAAATGCTGTGGCCCGCCTTCTGATGGAGACGGGCCGCAGGGAGCATATTCAACTAGCTTCAAGCAGATTGTCTTCCGGGCCTGATTCAGGGTGCTGATTTTGACTTTTAAACCCCTACACAGCCTGGGTCCTGCTTACCAGAGGGACCGTCTCATTCCCTGGGCTCCAGAACAGCCTCTGCCGTCATCTGGGGGTATTCTCCTGGACGTCCTGTGTTTTCGGTGGGTCTGGATGGACAAGAGGGTGTTGTCGGTGGCCATCCCATCGCTGTGGAATGCTTTCCTGGTGGAGCTCTGCATTAGCCTGGATTTGCTCACTTTCCACTGGCATTGTAAGACCTGGCTGTTCTGCCAGGCATTTGGCAGGGGAGACAGTGAGGGTGGGATGGGTTAATTTATGCTGGGTTGCGTGTATTTATTTTCTGCAGACTCGGTTCTGGATAGTTTTAGTTTCTTTATGAATCTTTTAAATGTATGATATGAATTTTTATTCATTGTTTTGTTGTATCTTTGTAAGCCACTCCAAGTATCCTTTGGAGAGGGGTGGGGTAAAAATTATTGTATAAATTAATTAAATAGAAATAATAGACGACTGAACCAAAACCAGCCTTTATGCTTGGGTTTTCTTCCATTTGCATGCAAAACCACACCACCCATCATCACAAACAAAACCAAGCTTACCAAGCTATTTCTTGTGCAGGTTGCTTTGGTTAACAATAACTTCTGTTGCACTAATTTTGGTGGTGTTCCAGTGTTATGTACCTACCAAGGTCCTCCAGTCTCCAACCATTGCAATAATTGAGTACTGTCAAAATATTTAAACTACTAATATTAATGAGTAATTATGATGCAGAATGTTTTGCATTGTTTGGTCTAATTATGATGACTAGCTTTCCAAGGAGCTGCTGCTCCAGGTTGCATGCGGCGAGACCTATTTTTTTGTGTTTCTGATTTTGGAAAAGAACCTACATGAAAAAATATGGAGCAGTTGCCCATGCTTTTGGTTCCCACATTATCTATATCAGGTGTGAATGGGTCTGTTTGCAGCAGCCTGGCTCTAGAGTGCTGTAAATGGACTGCAAAGTGATTTTATGTTATAAGTTTGGCTGTTCAGCAATGTGCGTGTGTGTGTGGCCACCAAACATCTGATCTGATCCACAGTGGCACCCACCCAGTGTGATCTGCCTGCAGCAGCACAAACTCTAATCCTAGTCTCTCCCAAGACCGGGTTCGAGCAGGTGGTGCTGTGGGAAGAAAGGGTTGTAAGGATACAAGAGGTCTGCAGATCCTGAATCCAGGTCTACCCTCCCTGCTCTTTCCATGGAAGATGTTGTAACCACTTTGCTAGCACTACTGTGCCTAGCAAGGCCCAAACCCTGGTGGATATAATACCACCCACAGAGTCCCAGGTTGGCTGCACTTTGTGCCAGCCCTAATTAACCAGGGAACACTATACTGGGGTTGAAAGCTGCACAATGTGTATGTGCCCATCTTGATCATAGAGTCCGACTGTACTTGAGCAATCACTTCTTGCGCCTGGCATTCTGCCTCTATCCTATTCTTGTCCTGATCCAGTTCCTTCTTCCTATGACATCTCAATGACTATCCCTAGCTTGCTGTGTTTGTCTACCTGTTTCCTGACTTGACTCTGGTTTCTTCCTTCTGGCCTGCTTCAGATCATCTGACTATTGACTTGGCTTGATCCCAGGCTTCTGACTATGACTCCACCCTGGTCTTTGTCTTGACTCTAGCTGCCTGCCTTACCTTTAGCTGGGTCCTGATGGTAGTACTGCCTGGAGATCTGGTGCACACATATAGCTGATGCAGAATGCCGTGGCCCGTCTCCTTATTGGGGTGGGCTGCAGGGAGCACATGACACCTGTGCTCCGGGCTCTACACTGACTGCCTATAAAGCACTGGGCTAGGTTCAAGGTGCTGGTTTTGACCTTTAAAGCCCTTCATGGCCTGGGCCCTGCCTATCTGCGGGATCACCTTACTCCCCATGTGCCTGTGCGACCCCTGATATTGTCCGTGGGGGCCTTTCTGGAGGTTCCCCAGGCGAGACGGGTGTCCACTGATGTGAGATCTTTTTCAGTGGCCACCCCTGTGCTGTGGAATTCACTCCCGGAGGAGGCTCAGTTGGCCCCCACCCTCCTGTCGTTTTGACGTTTGTTCTGCCAGGCCTTTGGCAAGGGGGATAGGGTGGGGGAGGGAGGTTGGGAGGGAGGGTGAGTTTTTATGATTTGTTTTAAAATTTGTAGATTTATTTTATGTTGTTCGCTGCCCCGAGCTGTCTTTGGACAGGAGGGGTGGGGCATAAGGTTTAAATAAATAAATATAACCCCAGCTACAGAAAGTTCCGCATCTGCCACTCCATGCCCTTGTGAGAGGCAAGAGTACTGCATAATAGGATCAACTCTCGCAAGCAAATTCTGTCAGATATGAAGCCTAAATTTGTTTTCCATGAGTTTCTTGCAATATTTGCTTAAAATTCAGTGTTTGAACATGGCAGTAAATACAGCTGCTAACACATTCACAGTAAGAAAACACACGAGGGGTGTAAACACAGAAGAAATTCATTAGAATAAGATGGATTTTCATGGATGTACATTGTTTGCTCAGTTTGTCTGCAGCATTTTGAGATCCCCATTCCTTTTGGTGGTTTCCCTTGTACCAGTTTTCCAAACTTTGTGTTGGAACTAGGGCCGGCCTTAGAATTTGTGGGACCCAGGGTGAAAACAAAATGCAGGAGTCCCTCATGGCCCTGTTCTCCATGGCTCCCCACCCCTCTAACCTCTTCCTGTAGGACCCTGATCCCCTTCCCTAGTAGGTGAGGCAAAGGAAAGGGTCACAGGGCCACATAGGAAACAGCCTCCTGGAAGTCGGGGGGGGGGCTGACAGTTTTAGGACCCTGCAGGAATAACTAGAGGTGTGCACCAGGAACCCATGTCACTTTTTTTGTTTTTGTATTTTGTTTTCGTTTTTAAATATTGTTTTCATAAATATCAAAATTTCATTTTTGTTTTTGCTTTCATTTTAATTTCCATTGATTTAAATAAAAAACATTTTTGGCAATAACATATTTTTTTTTCATTATATGTGGATGAAACTTGGAGGGTACGTACCTCTCATGGAAGGTATTAAGTGTACCAAATGTCAGAAAGATTGTATAAAGGAATATGATTTTATAAGCAGTTGGATTATGCAAAAGTCTGCATATACATTCCTGGCTGTAACGTTTTTGTATTCCATGTAATATGGATGAAACTTGGCAAGTTTGTACCCCTCTCCGTGTGTACTATCTATGCTAACGTTCAGAGGTATTGGATAAAGGATCCTGGTGGTATACGCAATTAATTTATAAATGTATGTCTGACAGTAGCATCTTTGTAGTCCAACCAGTGTACATTAAATTTAGCATGGCAGTATCTCACACCTTCAGGATCATCTCTGCCAAATATCAGAAAGATGTGATAAAGGGTCCCAATTTTTTAAGCCTGCACAGGCATATGCAGAGAAGGAGCCTATGCCAGGGATTCTCTTATGTCACTGTGGTATAAGATATGTTTGTGATGCCAGTTGGCCAGCAGAAATGTCAACCAAATGTCCTCGTTCTGTGCTGTGATCATCCCAACGTCTCTCCCAGTTGTTACTGGGAAGTTGGAAGCATCTATTTAGGAAAGAGCCAATAGAGAGTCTCTTAAGTCCTGTGTCACAGTGATGCAGGATGTGATTGTGATAATTGTCCAGCCTGGATGTGTAAACCACGTCTCCTATTGCTGGGAAGCTATCCCCAAAGTCCCAGTTACGTCCCTTCTATGCCCGCCTCAGGACTGCCCCCTATGCCCACCTCAAAACCACCACCGATTGGTCCTGTAAAGCTGGAAGCATAGAGTAATTGGCCAGCGAATGTGTCTGCCAGTCTTTTGGGTTGCTCCCCATCCTCCCTCCTACAGTCTCTCTCCCCCTGCCATGCCAGGTGCCTGCCTCTGACTGGCACTGCATGTGCTGCTATTTATCTGAATAATGGTCTTCTAGTCGAAAACATCAATTGCTTATAAAATTGGGGCTCTTTATCAGATTGTCCTGCAGTTTGGGAGAGCTGACAGGGACGGTGTGGGATACATTCCTGCTGCATATCTTGTAAACTGGATGGAATTTTAAAATGTTACAGCTGGAAATGCATTTTCAAATTAATGGCTTATAACATCAGTACCGTTTATCCAATCTTTCCAAAATTTGAGAGGATTGTTAATCGTGTAGAGTGACATAATATCTTCAGATGTCATGCAAATTGAATGGAAGATAAAGAAGTTGTAGCCAGGAATGTTTATGGAGCTTTTCTTAAAATCACAACATTCAATTGCTTCTAAAATCGGTTCCCTTTATCCAATCTTTTTGAAATGTGGTACACATGGTGCCCTCTAATGAGGGTACGCTCTCCCTAAAAAAGAAAATAATTTTCATTATCATAATAATCAAAACGAA
Organism: Sphenodon punctatus; assembly: GCA_003113815.1. Taxonomy (NCBI): domain Eukaryota; kingdom Metazoa; phylum Chordata; class Lepidosauria; order Sphenodontia; family Sphenodontidae; genus Sphenodon; species Sphenodon punctatus. The sequence continues at coordinate 931,154 of QEPC01013055.1, forward strand.
TTGCACACCCCTAGAAATAACCCATTCTGAGGCCGCAGGAGCTCTGGTCCTGAGATTATAAGTACTGGCCTCCCTGTTGGGCCCCGCTGACAACACACAGGGTCATGGAGCCTGCTAGCCCTGCTTAATAGGGGTGTGCATGTTGTTTCCTTTATTACAATAACAATAACGAAAATTGTCATTTTGTTTTCATTTTTGTTGTTGCAATAACAAAAATGACAACTGAGAGTAACGATAATGAAAATGACAGCCGAGAATACCAAAAACAACTGAGAATATCATAATAGTAACAATACCAAAAACAATAACAAGAAACAAAAATGACAATGATCTTTATCATTGTTGTTACTATTAGTGCTGTGGCAGTTGGGTTTTGGAGAGAAAATGTAGAGGGGAGGAGGGAGCAGACATCTTGAAGTCTGAACAGGGCTGAACTCTTGAACTGTGTCTGTGTTGGGAGGGGCGAGCAGCTCAGCAGTATCTGATGGATGTGTCCATGGCCAATGAGAAATGCAGTCTCATGGGACTCGGATATTGCTCAATGCCTGCTGCCTCCCACAACCAATCAGAGGAACTCTGGGGGAGGGCACTGGAACCCTTTATAATGAAAGGGCCAGGTTTTTTCTCTCCATTGTGTGAGAACTCTGCTTGTCAGGTTGGGTTTACAGAACTGTGATGCTTGCACATAAAAAAAATCCTCCCTAGCCCTCATTGTATTTATTTATTAGGTATTTCCACCAATACCTTTCCTTCCTCATACCCTACATTTTACCGTCTCCCTTTCCCTGTGCTTCTTTCCACAGTACATTATGTAGAGATAAGTAGTATAGATTAGATATAGATATATATTATAGACACATAGATTAGAATAGCTATATAGATAATTGATTTGATAATAGTTTTCCTTTCCCCTCCCGTCTCCCTTAGTTTTAGATAAATATTAGTTATGCAGAGGAATCCATGATGATACTGATACCAAAAATAAAATCTTTGTTTGAAATGATACCAATATTGATAACAAATATCAAAAACAATACTGATATTGATACCGAAAATGATATAAACATGATACCAAAAATGATAAATCATAATGACAGCAAAAACAAAAATGACATTGTCGTTAATAATGACGAAAACAATGTTTTTGAATAACGAAAACTACATGAGGACCTGGTGCACACCCTTACTGCTTAAGACTTATCCTGGTCACGATCTCAAGCGGAATCGTGCTGTCTGAAGATGGGGTTGCCCTCCTGAGAGAGATTCAGTACTTTACACATCTTTGTTGCTGTCTGAGGTGGCAGGTTTATATCCAATTCTCAAAATGGGGTATCTCAGATTAATAGTTTGGGAACCACTGCCTGACATGTTAACTAACGTAGCATAATGCCCAAGAAGGAAAGGCTGGTTTCCAGGTGGATCCTGGGGTCACAATTCAGACAAAGCTGTCACTGACCTGGCTCTACTAGCCCTGTAATAACTGTACACAAAAGGAACTGATTCCAGATAGGAAGCTTCATCTTCCAACTTTAGAAATTGCCCATATAGCTTATATTTATTTGCTTGCAAGTTGGCAGTGGCAAAGCGGGCTTCTCTTGAAGTGAATCGCAGAGCACGGGAAGTTATATGAAGATTACATTTCTCCAAAGGATTATTTGTTTCTGCCGTGTGTTTGTGGTGTAGTTGATAAAAAGCAGTAAGCAGCTTGCATTTGGAGAATTGTCTCTTTACCCCCCCCCCTTTCGTCCCCGAACTTCTCTTTAGTGACTATAATAAGCCCTGGCGTGTCGTACAGTAAATATTAAAATGAAAGGTCTACTCACTTACAATGCAATCACTGGGAACATCTCTCCTTGATGAGGTAGAGGTAACTGATTTTATTGAAACGGTGTGGTTTTTGTTGTGTATTTTTTTTTTTTAAAAGAAATAATTAAATGGAGCTTTGTCATTTGCATGTGTTAGCAGCAGGTAAGTAGAAAATTATTTTAATTAATGGATGTTTCTAAATATAGCCACCTACTGCTCCTGTGTTGAATAAATTGCACTCTGATGGGAACCTTTGCAGTAGCAGATGAGAATGTGCACACTCATTACATGCTCATTTTTCTGGCCTCCTTAGCCATTTTTCTGTACTCCCTCTTTCCACCTCATGTCCCTCCGTCTTTCTCAGTGATGCTGTTGGAAGCAGAAAGGAATACATTGCCCTCTTTTTAACATCTGAATCGTCGAGAAAAGTGGCATTTGCTAGCAGCTCACCAGCTCTATGACCTGTTAATGTGAGAGACTGCAACAGGCTGGTGTGAGAGGCTAAAGCTGTTTTTATGATTGCTGTCTTCTAGGCGTAATGTTTTTCCTGAATTGAAAGAATCCTTGTTAATTCGCCTGACCTGATAGCATGCATATGTTGATTTGATTTAGTCTAACTTTCTTTTAAAAAAAAATCCTTTTCACACATGAGTGACCTATCCTGTAAGTAAGCTTTTTAGTGGCCAATCTTCACATGGATTCACTTTGTGGGACCTCTTTTTTTTAGTTTATTGGTTGGTTTGAACAGTTTCTTAATATCTGTTGACTTGTGTATTTTTGGCACTTCATATGCCATATTCATGTGTTTCTTAGTATCCACTACTTTGTGTGTGTTCTCATGAACATGCCTGGTCTGAGGTTCCTGATCTGGAGGAATTCATGTGGTGTAACTGCCTTCCTCCACTTTTGTTCCCCCAAACAGTGAGAACCAGGAGTTAATTAGTCCCTCCACTCCCCTGCTTCCCCCTTACCTGACATCACCCAGCTGTGTGCACTGGCCAAGAAGTGTGCATTTGCAGCTGGGTCAGGAAAACCAATCAGTCACAGAATGCAAATGCACTGCAGGAGACAAGTGCCCCTCCGCGCTAGCCGCGGTGGGGGTTTGGCGGTGCCCCCCCTTGACAGTAGGAAGGAGGTGAGGATGGGGCTAGGCCGCCAAAGGGCAGCATTCAGTGGATCTGGGAAGGGCCGGAGCGCTCGCCTGGCAAACGTGAGGATGCCCGGGACTCCCGCAAGAGCGGGTGCCATTTTAAGTTCCCCGCTCGCCGCCTCAGTGCATTGTCGGCAGCGAGTGGGAAAGGACGCAGTCAAGTGAAGCGAGGACCACCATAGGAGAAGCAAGCCTGAGGACAGGATCAGGCCCTGCACATTTAGGAGTGATAGGCAGTGGCACTTGCTCTCCCTGGCCCCGCATGGGCCGCTGCGGTCTCAGCGGAGCCACGTGGTGCGGCAGGGTCTTTGCCCAGCTGCATGGATCAGGTTTCCTCTAGCCTTGAAATTCCTCACCCCCCCAACCCAAAGGGACTTCCCTGACAGGCGGGTCCAAGAGGGGCTGGGGTGCTAACTGAGTGGAGTGGGAGGGCATAGGGCATGTGGGTGAGGCATAGGCCTGGACACACACACGCACGCACCCGCAATAGCTGCACAAGGAGGGGACGGGTTAAGGCAGATTGCCACCCAGCAAGGGGTGGGGTAAAGGGGAGCCAAGCACTGGCTAGGCAGGCAAGTGGGAAGGGTGTGCCAGAGGGTGGGCACCCATCATTGGGAGGGTCAATTTGTAGGCCAGCATTGCACCCAGGAAACGTTGGGCCCCGCACCCCTCCCCGAAGAAAGTACACAGGCAGCCCCGTCCCCACATGCTGCGCAGAGGGGCCAGCAGGGTGGGGCACATGCTGGAACCATTTTAGAAGCAATGTAGGCCCAGCTGGCAGAGTACCAGGCCCACATCAAAGAGCTGGAGGATGGGGGATTCTACCAGGGAGCAGGCAGGGAAGGAGGAGCCCTCTGGCCTTGAGGTGGGGGGGTGGGGGTTGCACTACTCCTCTTGGGGGGGTCCCCCCCATCAGGGGCAAGGGCATCGCCGCGTGTTACCTGCTCATTACAGGGAGGAGGAACGCATGACCAGCAGGAGCGGGGATTAATTTTCACCGAGCCAGCAGGTGCAGATAGACGCGCTAAAGGAGGGAATGCAGGCCCTGACAAGCAGCCTACAAGCAGCGCAGAGACGGCAGTCGGGTATAGGGAGCCTTGGGAATGGAGTGGCCCCCACCGCGATATGGAGTACCTGGATGGTGAGCAGGAGGGTAATGGCTGGTTTGAGGGTGAGCACAATCATTGTGGGTTAGCGCCAGCCGGTGGGCAGGTGTGGAACACCTGTGAGACATCATGCACCCATGGGGTGTGTGCACTGGGGTGCCAGACCACGTGTGGGAGGTGGAGCGATCCCCCGGGGTGAGCCAATCCCCTTGCCAGGTGAGGAGGTGTAGGTGTAGCATGGCCCAGGGTCAGAGGGCCACTGCGCAGGTGTGGGGGGCAGAGTCGTACTGCACAAAAAGAATGGTGTGCTGCTGTGAGCGGAGGGTGAATCCCCGCCCTTTGTCCGGGGGCTACGCCAATGTGTCGGCCCCGTTGGGTGAGCATCTGCTCCAAGCCAAGAGGGAAAATATTTGGAGTGGTGAATTTATAGATATGTTCGCCCTTCTTTTCAGTGACCCTATACCTGACCCAAATGACAAGGAGGAAAGGAAGGACAGGGAGCGGTTCAAGAGACCGAAGGCAGAGCGAACGTAGTCCAACTGGACGGTGGCATATACGATTTATATGGGAGTGACCTTGCTCAAGTACCCAGAGCGAGGGGTCGAGTTGATCAGGTACTCGGACGTAGTGCGCTGAGCATTTGACACGGGTGGACCTGGGGCTTGACTTTGCTAATACGAAGCCTTTTGGCACAGGACTGCCAACAACCCCCTGCTCAGGTGGGACATGCACGCACATGACATCTGGCTGGAATGTATCAGCAGCGCTAGATACGCCCTGCGTTCAGACAGCGGGCATGTACTTTCCCAGGTAGGGAGCACCCAGCAAGGGGATCGGGGACAGAGTGGTAGGACAAGACAGCCCCCAGTGGGCCCGACCTCCTGGGATTACAATGATGGGGAGAAATGTTTTCAATCCCCATGTAACTTCAAGCACATGTGCACACAGTGTGCAGGTGACCACGCTGCCTTGGGGTACAGCAAGTTCCAGCAGTATGGTGCCAGAAATCGGGGATGGATTGGTACTGGCCAGGGCCCGTCTGGTTGGAGTGGCACCCCCCAGACGGTGGGGAAGGGCGCCAACCCGGTATGGTATGAGGTCCTGTGGGTGGTGACCCACAAATACTCTGACCAACCCACCACTAGTTACATAGTTAAAGGATTTCAACTGGGTTTTGGGATACCGACGTGCAGCCCCCGTTATCACTTGGGGGCCAGGAACTTGAAATCGGTGGTGGGAAATGAGCAGTTAGTCCAGGAAAAATTATGAAGGAAGTCAAGGAGGGGAGGATTCAGGGTCCCTTCAACTCCATGCCCACCCTCAGGATATCTTCCCTGGGAATAGTGCCAAAAAAAGACCACGAGAGAGTTTTGCATGATTCACCACTTATGCCACCCAAAGGGGGAGTCAGTGAATGATGCAATCCCAGCAGAGCTCTGTTCGGTCAGGTATGCATCATTCGACTCAGCCGTTGAATTGGTGCGCTTCTGCGGGACAGGCGCCCTCCTCGCGAAGTGCGACATCAAGTCCGCATTTCAACTCCTGACGGTGCACCCGGACAACTTTGAGCTCTTGGGCATGGCGTTCCGGGGAAAATTTTACTTCGACAAAGCCATGCCTATGGGATGTTGCATCTTGTGTGTGGCCTTTGAGAAGTTTAGCACGGTGCTGGTGTGGATCACATGCCGGTGTGCTGGGCAGAGTTGGATCACACATTATTTGGATGATTTCCTCTTTGCAGGGTGGCTGGGGACCATGGAATGTGCGCTGGCGATGCGCGCTTTCCAGGAGGTCACTAGAGAATTGGTTGTGCCGCTGGCACTGGAAAAAACAGAGGGCCCAATGACTAGACTAATATATTTGGGTACTGAGCTGGACACGGTGCTTTCTCTGTCACATCTACTTGAGGACAGGCTCCGGGCCCTCAGAGACATGATAGCGGCTGTCCGGGGAGCCCCTAAAGTCACGGTGAGACAGCTCCAATCCCTTGTAGGTAGTTTGAACTTTGCCTGCCACGTTATTGCCCCAGGGCAGGCATTCATTTCCCACCTGTATGCGTGCATAGGTGGCGACCGGCCCACGCATCACCACATCAGGGTGACGAAGGAGATGCGGGAGGATCTGGTCACCTGGGAAGCCTTTCTCAATGGATATAATGGAGTTAGTTTTTGGCAGCAGTGGCTCCTCCTAGAGGCCGAGCTTCAGATACACTCCGATGCAGCGGGGGGGCACGGCACGGCTTTGGGGTTTACTTCAGGGGCAACTGGTGCGCGGCACCGTGGCCAGATGACTGGGTGGAGCGTAGAATAACATGCGACCTGACATTCTTGGAATTCTTTCCCATAGTGGTGGCTATAGTATTGTGGGAGGAGGAATTTGCCAACAGGAAGGTTTTGTTCTGGTGTGATAATATGGCAGTCATTAGGGCTGTAGCGGAATGTCGCAGCGGTAGCTATTTCCTCCAGAAACAGCGTTTCCGCAATTAGTGGTATGGTGTGGCAGAGGCTTTCATTCCGCTAGTTTCATTCCGCTACTTCTGCAGTTCCGCTAATTTCATTCTGCTACTTCCACAGGCTTCGCGAAATAGTGGAAACATGACATTTTTGCTACTTCCGCCATTCCGCCAGCGCCACAAAATAGCAGAACAGCGGTTTTCTGACAATTCCGCAATTTTTTCGATAGTTTCCAAATTTGCAGAATGCCGGCGGAATTAGCGGAATATCAGCAGAAAAGCAGCGGTGTGGTGCGGGCAGTTCCAAAATGGTGGAATGGAATCGCGACGCGTTAACAGCTGCTGCCACATCAGCCCTAGCAGTCGTACATGTTATCAACAAGTTGTCATCAAAATTGGAAAGGGTCATGAGGCTGGTCCGTGTTTTTGTGCTTAGGTGCCTGAAAGCAAACATCTTGTTCATAGCCAAGCATGTGCCCGGTATTAACAATGGCATAGCCAATGCCCTTTCTCGGTTCCAGACAGACCATTTTCGCCTGCTGGCCCCAGAAGCCAACGAGGACCCCGACCCGTTCCTGAGTGACATGTGGAACCTTGGATTCTAGAACTATATCAGGCGGTGCAGGGTTCCTTTGCCCCCAGAACCAGGTGGGCGTATGAGGCGGCCTTCACCAAGTTCGAAGAATTCAGGTGACTGAACAGTTGGGCTTTAGGTTTTCCCATCCCCAAAATGCAGATCCTCCGGTTTGCAATGGATCTTTGCAGCAAAGGTTTGGCCCCTGAGACAATTGCAGGAAAAGTGGCAGCCATTAACTTTACCAGTTGACTGGAAGGCCACCCTCCCCATAACAACGGCTTCTTCATGAGCTATCTCAGGGAGAGCTGGTCCAGGGATGCCCCCCCCCCATGCAGGACAAGCGAGCCCCCATTACCCCCCAGCTGCTTCCCCAGCTAACCTGGGCATTGCACCAAGTCTGTTACTCCCGTGCAGAGATAGCGGTTTTTGGAGCAGTCTTTTGGGTGGCCCTATTTGGGGCCTTCCGAATTAGCGAGTTGGTTCCAGAGTCCTGGGCTGACAGGTCGGGTGGGGCATTCCAGCTGGGGGATGCAGGATGGCAGGGAGAGGCCCTTACGCTGCACCTCCATAGGTCTAAGACCGACCAAAAAAGAAAGGGGAAAGTGATCAGGCTGTACCCATCGGGGGATACACAGATTTGCCCAGTGTGGGCAATGAGGGAGTACTTAGTGTCTCACCCCCAGGGGGTGGACCCACTGTTTGTGCATGCAGACAAGGCGCCCTTGATGTGCTACCAGTTTGGGGTGGTCCTGGCAATGCATGTGAGGGAAATCAGCCTTGACCTGGGCCATTACAGCATGCACTCATTTAGGATTGGGGCAGCGTCTACAGCTGCAACCATGGGGTTCACTGGCCACCAGATACAGCGGATAGGCCGGTGGTGATCAGTGGCATTTTGCACGTATATTAGGGAAACTGAGGTGCAAGTAAGGGGGCAAGGTACGAGTCCTCACGTTGCGGTGAGTAAAAAAGTTGCGAGTCCACTTACGTGTGATTTCCCTTACAGACATGGCAGTACCCCTAGGATGGATGGATGAATGAATTTTATTTACGACCCTTAAGGTCAAATAAACACAAGTACAAATACAGAAACAGAAACATACAACATCTTGTACTTATCCATTTTCAACAAGCGTACGACATCCTATTGAGGGTAACAACTTTTCCATCATTCTAACAATATATCTTCTTCAATTTTGATCTCATGTGTTTACCCTCAAACATCCAGTGGATGCAACTCAGCACCGTTTGACCCTTACTGAGTTGTCTCAGGGACTCTTCAGTAAATGGAAAAAACAAGAGGACCTCAGCCCGCCCTCAGCCGGCGCCTAAGGCCACGCGCACAAGGGCATGCCCATGTGCGCGCAGCCCTTAGGTGCGATGCCCTTTGGCGCGTGCCTTTGGTGCTGCCACAAGGCGCGGGTCCAACTCTTATAGTCCGGCGGGGTGGGGATAGACACCAAGCCCCCGGGTTGCAGGTGTAATTGATCAGCGTTCTCCAGCAGCACACACAGCTCCCACTCAAAGGGCCTGTCAGTTACACAACAGGGGCAAGGAACGTGGCTCAGAACTTCAGGGGAGCAACCCCTCACCCAGGCACCAGCCTCCCAGTCACTTGGCCCCAACAACCTTTACTTGCCACATGCTGCCGCAAGGCGCGGGTCCAACTCTTATAGTCTGGCGGGGCAGGGATAGACACCAAGCCCCCAGGTCGCAGGTGTAATTGATCAGCATTCTCCAGCAGTGCACACAGCTCCCACTCAAAGGGCCTGTCAGTTACACAACAGGGGCAAGGAACGTGGCTCAGAACTTCAGGGGAGCAACCCCTCGCCCAGACACCAGCCTCCCAGTCACTTGGCCCCAACAACTTTTACTTGCCACACCGTCATGACACCCTTATTCAGGAGTTCCAAAATAAACAGCAGTCATGGAGGCGATTGGGATGTTCCTACACTCATGGTGGAGCTGCCCAAAGGTGTCTGAATTCTGATTCTTGCAGAGATCCACATGATTGCCAGGACTTGGAAATTTGCTAAGGATCTCACCCGGCAGGCATGGCTCCACAGACTATGGCATTGCCTTTCAATGGAAAGGATCACTGCCAGCCTAGAAGACAACCTCTGAACAATTCCCAGGCTCAGGCTCAAATAAACCTCCACGGGAAGGGCGTTCCAAAAAACAGGGGCAGCAACAGAGAACGTCCTCCTGTGCACCCACAGACAAGGGTAACAGATGGAACTCTGTAACAGGGAGGTGCTGGGCTCCCCTGTTCCCCCTAGGATGGATGGTGGTTTGGATCATCAGCCACAGCATCGTACACTGGGCAGGAAAGATGGCTGCACACAGCAGGTGGGGTACCCAGCTGGGCCTTAGCAACCGGGCAGAGTTAATATTGTTGGGAAGACATGGAATGCTCTGGGAGCAACTGCTCCCGGCGCTGACCGTGGCAAGGGAGAAATTCCCTGGGCCCGGGATGATGGTAATACATCTGGGGGAGAACAATCTGCCAAAAGCAACTGGACTGTGGCTGGCAAAAAAGGGTAAGGTTGACTTGAAAACGGTGCAGGAACGGTTCCCTGAGTGCATAATGGTATGGTCTGAGATGCTGCAGAGATGCATATGGGCCAATGCTAACCACTTGGGGCGGGTAGACAGGGCCAGGAAGAGGGCAAAATGGGGAGATTGGTAATTGGTTGATCGTCGGCGGGGAAAGGTGATTGCTCATAACGGCAGCCGCCATGATAGGGATGAGCTTTATAGAGGTGATGGTGTACACCTGTCGGAGGCCAATTGTAATCTATACCTTGGGGTCCTAAAATGCCATTTATGCGAGATATCGGAGGATATGGTGGAGAACCAGCCAAGCAGAGCTGGCGGTTCTGGTGGCGGTGGGCTGAATTAAAGATAATTGTTTAAAGGTTGAAAAGAGTTAGCATAGGATGATTAGAAAACATCTCCCTAAGAAATGGGCAGGCCATGCGTAGCCGCACAGTGCAGCCCAATGTATAGTCAGTCCAAGGCTGAGAGGCAAATGGCCGGACCTGCTGGGAGGACCATGTGCCAAGCAGTAGGTAATGGTGCCCTCACCCTTGTTTAACCCCAACCAAGGGGTATAGGTACGAACAACCCGCCCTGGCCCGGGGAAACCCAGCCATCGGGGCAGGGCGTAAGTTACAAGTTTGGGAGTTAGGTCGCAGGAGGTTTCCCTTAGAGTTTAACATAAGAATGTAAGGAGAAGGGCTGGCTGGCCAAGGCATGGATGGTGGGGATGGGAACTTCCTGTGGTAGGGGGGTGGAGAACAGTTAGGTAAAGGTAGGACCGCAGTTTAAAGGGGGAAGCGGGAGGGCTGCCCCTTCCCCCTTTTTTGTTGGTTAAAATTAATAAAGAGTGCGGCCATTCAACCCCAATAAATGTGTCCTCGTCTTCTTCCGGGGTGCATCGACAAACCAGGAATGCTGTCAGACAGGTTTGTTCAGATAAACATGTTCTCCAGAGTGTGATCCTTCCCTCCCCCCTCCCCCCCAAATTAAAAGTTAGGTGCCACCCACATTTAGTCTAGCTCTGCTGATGTAAACACAAGTGTAGGATAATGGGAACAAAACCCCTTTAAGGGACTGTTTAAGGTATTGAGCACTTCCTAAGAGTTCTTGGGTGCTGCCTAAAGCCAGTAAGTTCATTGGGAGCAAAGAACCCTGAGCCCTACAGCAGAGTAAGTTCCTAAATAATGTGTATTATACCCAACTATGGCTAGAGCAGTGCGAGGAGCCAAACTAGACTTTCAGACTTCATAGCAAATTGAGACCGACTTAATAATAATCATTCATAATGTTATTTATATAGCGCCCCCTGCCTTTCATGGCACTCAGAGGGCTTCACAATATAAACCATATAAAACAGTTTAAAACAATGATTTAAAACAATAATAAAATATTTGAAAATAGGAGAAGGACAAAAGGAGGACAGTACAATTAAGGGAACCAGCAGTGATTCCTAAAAGCTCCTAGAAAATATGTTTTCAGGTGCTTTTTAAAGGTAAGGAGGGAGGAACTGAGATGGACATTCAGAGGGAGCGAGTTCCACACTGAGGGGCCCGCCACAGCAAATTCCCGATCACCCCCGAACACTGAGTGGTTCCTGAGCACAGATACCCATTGGTGTGAGACTCCAGAAGTAGGTCTCGAATATAGCCAGGGCTTAAACCATTCAGGTGCAAAATCCCTTTGTAGTCTCAGACCCTGGGTGTAGTTTCAAGTCTAACTTGGTGTGTTCGACAACTGCACAAGTCTAAGAAGTCCTACATTTATTTAGAATGAAGATTAATTTTTTGGCCCAAGCTTAGGTAATTATGGAGTCTTGCATGTTTTCCTACACCCAAAATGCCAAGCTCTTATACTGGTAATTTCTGGACCATGTTACTATGATTACTAGCTTTCTGGAGATAAAACCAAAGGTGACTGTAACCCGCTCTGGCCCACAGGCCGCTGTCATGTTTGTTGTCGGGCCGCCAGATGTTCGCCTGGACTGACCCCGGGCATGTTGGTGGCTAGCCCAGGCTCTCACCTCAGCAAATGGCTGAGATCACAACCCGGGGTACCACCTGCCTTCCTGGGGCAAAGCGGGCCAGTGTGTGTTAGGATGGCTGTGCCCGGATCCTGTTGTGGTGGTGCTCAACGCAGGAGCGGGGCTTGCTGGTTGCACGTTTGTGCATCTCCTCAGCCCCGTGAACGTTTGATCCATAGCATGGTCCAGACCATGTCTGCTGCGGCTTCCCGAGCTGGGCTGATGGCCACCATGCAGCGTTCATGTTTGTTTTTACCATGGATGATTGCGATCTCCTGTCAATAGAAAGCATGAAATAAAACAGCTGTTTTTTAAAGTTAGTCAGAGCAAGCAATAGTAATCACTTTTGCATGGTTCTCACTATCCCAGCTTGAGGTGTTGACATCATGAAAAGTTAGCTCCTCCCCAGCACCATGGGGTTAACACCTTCAGGTCATGCGTGTAAATCCAAATGCAGAGCAAATCTGTTCCATTTGTTATACTTTGTTTACTCTTTTTAAGATCAGTTACTTTGAAAGCTCTGGAAACGTCTTTTCACTGTATGCAGATGTTGAGCAGGTAGTGGTTGAACTTCATAGTAGAATCATGAGGGTACAAAGAACAAAATTAGTTCTGAACAATATCCATTTAGGACTGAGTGAGAGAGAGAGAACAAGCCAGGCAAGAACAAAAGTGAAATCTCCATGGGAAAGCACACTGTCTGCTCTGACAGGTTACATCTGAACTAAACAAACATGGCAGCATCCTCCAGTAGGCAGCAGATCTGTGGAAACGTAAAGGTATAGGATATCCAAAATAAAATCCTAGCATTTTATATTGTATGCCCAGTGATTTTTGAGAGCTAAAAATGGCTTACTTTATCAAACCAATTTCTCATGGAACACACTTGGTCAAAACAGTGAAGTAAATCTCATGGAAAAATATCAAAGGCTCCATTTGTTTCTCCTTATACTGTCTTATCCCCCAGAATTCCCCTTCTCCCTTTGTAATTAAGGTAAGCACATGGTCTTGCAGCTTTGTGACTTTATGAATGTATCCCTCTGCCTCCTTATGTTCCTTTCCCTCTTGTCTCCCCTCCCTTGACCATCTTAAATTTGTACGGCCCTCAGGGCGGGGATCTGTGTCTAATCATGACTGTTCAGTGGAAGGCATGTTGCTGACACTAAATGAAATAATTATAATTTGTAACACTGCAGAGCAAGGTCAGTGTTGACATCTTCCTACCTGTGCACTTGTTCACGACGCTGCTGGAAGTACTTCTCAGTCCTCTTCGGTGGAGAGCTGGCTGTTGTCCTGCTGATCTGGGGACGTGCCCTGCAAATATTGGATATGGTTCTTTCCTCTTTACCAGCTGTGTGGAGTGAAGTTAGGTTTACTCATTTGGGGTAATAGCTTCTTGTTTTCTCTGAGTGAAGCAATGGCTGAGGTACACCAGACTGATCTTGCTAGCATGCCCTGGGAGAGGCAATACCAAAGCCACTGATACTGAGCACTTACTTGCTGAGGGGGATTCCAATAGTTATTTATTTGAAACTCTTATATCTCGTGCCCTCCTACTCACACGGCAGCTCAGGGCGGCTTACAATAAAAAAAATATAAAAAGATACAATATTAAAAATATATAAAATTATAAAAAACCCAATAAAAAGCACAGAAATAAGAACCCTCCCTCTCACCCTTACCTGTTTCCCTTACCAAAGGCCTGCCAGAACCGCCAGGTTTTACACTGTCTTTGAAAAGAGGCTAGACGGGCCTCTGTCAGGAGGGAATTCCACAGTCTAGGTGCGGCCACCATGAACACCCTCCCTATTGTCACCACCCGGGGGACCTCGAGTTGCGAGCCCCCGGTCGATTGCTGGGACCGCACCAAGGCATGAGGCGGTCCTGCAGGTAGGCAGGGCCCAAGCTGTATAATGCTTTATAGGTCAAAACCAATACCTTGAATCGGGCTTGGAAGACAATAGGCAACCAGTGCAGAGAACGAAGCACTGGTGTAATGTGCTCGCAAGAACCCGTCCCCATATGGTGACAGGCCGCCGCATTTTGGCACAAGCTGCAGTCTCCAAACGGTCACCAAGAGTAGTCCCACGTAGAGTGCATTGCAATAGTCCAGTGTAGCGGTGATGAAGGCATGGATGATGGTGGCCAGGTCAGAGTCCGAGACATACGTCCGAAGCCGTCACACCAGATGTAACTGGCGAAAGGCACTTCTCGCCACCGTCACCACCTAGAGATCCAGGTGCAGCTGCGGCTCAAGGAGCACCCCCAGAATACAGATCTTAATAACCAAAGGAGGGCAGACCTCCTCAATGACAGGGGCCACCACTCCTTCAGCCCCACCCTCCAGCGTCACCTCCAGCGTGTCAGGATTCAGCTTCAGCTAGCTTGCCCTCATTCAGTCCCCCACAGCCAACAGACACCACCAATATAGCGACGGCGACTTCCCTGTTATCCCAGTTGAAGACATTCAGATCATTTGAATGTGTTTTGGGAAGATACAAAGAATGCTCTTGCTTGTTAAATATTCTATTTCTTTCTTCCCTACAGTCCCAAAAGATTAAACCTTTTATAATGCTTCTAAGCAGAGGAGCTATTACTGTTAACTTGGAAATTGCTGTCTGACAAGATTTCTCTGTTCCCATAGTGCAGGGTCATGTACAAGCCCAGAGTCTTCCTAAATTGCAAGACCCAAATTCAGCATCTCTGTAAGTAAGCACCAACATGCTGATATCAAGGTACCTGCTTATGCCAAGGTTAAATTTGGCTTTGAATACGTGGTATGTTAGCTAGCATTTTCCCTCCTAAACACAGTGGGTGTTTTTAGACACACATTTCTCCTGGATGTTTGCTGTAACATCCAGAACTTTGTGTGTCTAAATCACTCATCCAGATCTTAAACATCCGGATCTTTGAACTTCTGCATGAAACTTCTCCCAGAACCTTTGTGTGTAAAAGGTTCTCCTGGTAAACGGCTTTGCTTCAGGCAGCTGTGGTCACTTGGTTTCCATGGCAGCTTGTCACGTTTATAGCTGCGGTTACTTTAGGCTGCCTCAGGGCAGTGTTTGTGTGAAGAATGCATCCAAGAACTGCCTCAGGGCAGTGTGTGTGTGAAAAATGAATCCGGAACTTACTTGTGGACTTGTAAAACCAGAAGATTGAAAAATCCGGAACTTTAATGTGTGTCTGTCACCGCTTTTAGATGAGGCGTTGAAAAGCACCTCCTGAGCGTTAAGAGAGAAGCCACGTTGTACTGTCGGAAGTGACGTGCTCCCCGTTGCCAGCAGCGGCTGGAGACGCGGCGCTTTGCAGAGGCGCGTTCTAGAGACCTGAAAATTGAGGTCTCTAGAACGCACCTCTGCAAAGCGCCGTGTCTCCAGCCACCGCCGTTGCCGGCAACAGGGAGCACGTCACTTCTGGCAGCGCAGCGTGGCTTCTCTCAACACGCGGCTCAGGAGGCGCTTTTCAGTGCCTCGTCTAAAAGCGGCATGAAAATGCCCAGTTTTAGGCCTGCTTAAATATTTGTAACTGTTGCCCTATTATGAATTAAATTTGATGTGAGGTGTGTGTGCTGTCATGTTCTTCTATCCAGGATCTCTGAATTAACAGTGTAGCAACCAGACTGGGGGTTGGAAGGGTGCTAATTATCAGGGAGTTAAGAAACCTTTAACCCACAAGGAAATTCAGACTTAAAATCATATGTCACTTTCCTGTGATGATGGGACCAAACGAATACCAAACCAAAATTTAAAATAATTATAGTGTTGTTTGCTCAGAATTGTTCTTATGCATGTTTCATGCTGTGATTCTGAGGGAAGAATAACAACAGTTGTACCAAAAAACCAGCAAATTAGCTCTCTTCCCATATTCATCCACTGAGAAGGGTAAGATAATTTCATGGAGATTAGTTCCAACAATGGCCAAGTTAATCTGACTACGAAACAACCTGTGATTGCCATGAGTTGGGCATGAACAGCAATGAATGGATTATACTGTACCTGCCCTGATTTGTACACTTCCTCTGAAGCGTCCAGTACTGTGCTCTGATCAATGATGGCCGTTCTTTTCTTCTCTGAGACCTCAGATGATCATTACTACCCATTCCAACGTGAGAGAATAAAGTTAATCCCTAATTATGAATCACACAGAGTTGTTGGAATTTGTTGAAATATTTTTGTCAGAAATTCAAATCTAAATGTGTAACCATGAATGCCAATTCCACCAAAAAATGATATTCCTCTGGCAAAAGTTTAAATGAAAGTTCTCTTGTTGAATTCAGATTTGACAACTAAAAAAACCCCATCTCTGGGGGTATTTTTTAGATTCCTCATTCCCACTTCTCTCTCTCTTTTAAATAAAATAAATGGAAAAGGTAAGTAAAAACAACCATGGGGGAAATGGAAAATCAGAAAACTGAATAGTTTTTGGTTTTAAAATCTGAAATGAAATATTTTAGAGCAGAGGCATCGAACTGAGGTAGATTTTTGTTTTTGTGGCTGATGTAGTAGATGCCCTTGATGCAGCTGTCTTTGTATATTGCATGACATGCAGTCTCCACCACACGCATTTGTTTTCTCTGGGGGTGTCATTTCCTGGTTTGGGTCATAAATCTGCTTTTTTAAAATTTAAAAATATCCCGCGTTTAAAATCTGAGTATGTAATTACTCTATGAATAGTGCATACGTGGGTGGTTGTGAAGGAGGTGAGGGAGAAACGTGAGATCTGCTGGGGAATGTTAGCGCTATGTTAAACCCATGTTTATACACAAATAATCAATGATAAAAAAAGCAGTTGTGCCCCTTTGGGAAAGACGCATGATAACCTCATCATCAGTAGAAGCAGGATGTTGGATAGGAAAGTAGTTATTCACGTTTATTTCTGTAACCCCATTTTCTATTTCTGTGTATTTTTAATTTAGATATATACATTTCCAATTATCTTGTCTTTCTGGAGTTTGAGCTGTAGAGTCTGGGATTGCTCAAGACAAGAATGAATGGAGGTTATAAATGCTAGTAGGTTTGTGTGTAACATTTTTTCTTTTACATTTGATATTTTTTGAATAATTAAAGGGTGAGTAAGTGGGTAATGGCTATAGATCTTAATCAAATGTTCCAATGAGGGAGTAGTATCTCAGGCTCCCCAACTGTGGGTCAGGACCCCAAGTACAGTTGCATCATGACTGATAGTTATATTTTGCATGTCTTTTTTGCTACCTAGGGTTACAAGTATATATCTGGGTCTCAAAATGTAATCACAACAGCAAAAAATCTGGGAATGACTGGACTGGTTGGTAAGTAAGGAGCAGTATAACTCCCAAATAGAGCTGAAACAAGTAGTTGACTTGCTAGCTGTCGGGGTGAAGCGTATCATGAAGGAAGGGTGACATGGGCGGGGGGTGGTACGGTAGCTTTTACTTATTCCCACAAGAGCAGCTCTCACAAGGTGGTCTGCTTGTGAGAGCTGCTCTTCTGGTAATAAGTAGCTACACCAATAGCGGTGTGGGGCTGGCTTGAGCCTTTTCGGGCCCAGGCCTGCTGCCCCAGTGTCATGCACAGCTTTTGGGGAGCTTGGAGACATGCAAGTGGGCCCTCAGTATATACCAGAAATGACCCGGGAGGTCACTTCTGGATTGCATTTGGGAGCTATTTCCGTGTCCCAGGATCGCTCCAGACATCTGTCCATGTGCCCCAGGCCCATGTACACCTTCTGTGCAGACTGTAGACACTGAAATGGAGCTCTGGCATCTCCCCTGAAGCTGCATGTACGCCTGGGGGAATTGTTTTTGCCCCAAAGGTGCCAGGCTACCCAGGCGAGACTGGTGGTGCAGTGCTGAGCTGTGGACTGCACCAGTGAGCCATCCCCAGGAAAGCCTCCATCCCAATGTCTGCCACAGCTGCTCTTATGGCAAATGAAAGCCCGCACCCCCTCCTGACTGGTTGGATAATCCGAGTGGATGTCAGCTGAAGGGCTTGCAAGATCCGAACCACCGATCCTGCAAATTTGCTAGATAATACTGAAACATGCAGCTGCTGCTGCTTCTTTTTTTTTAAAAAAAAAGTCAGAGACAGTTGCAATAACAAGTTAAAATTCTGATTTATTAGAAGAGAAAATAGCTGTAGTCTCGGATTCTTTTGTAAATCTGGGTGTCTGCTGTTGGGGCAGTTGAGACAACTAGGGTCTGGTGAGGAGCCAGGGAACTGAGGGCTCTAACAGCTGAAAATAACCATTGGTGAGCTTGTCGATCCCCTGACGGGGCAGGGCAGACACATGAACTCCAGCACTCATAGTGAGACTGCCCCAATCCACTGTATTTAGCAGTCTCCATTAGGGATGAGAATTCAGATTGAAATCCCGATTTAGATTCACTTGGTCCAGGTTTAATTTGGATCCGGATTCAATTACACCCCCACCCCCTTTGGATTAATCTGAATCCGAAGTGCCCATCCCTAGTCTCCATGGCTGTAAGACAATAGGCCGGCTGCTATGCTGTCAGTTGGGTAGACTGGCCCCAGCACTGAAATACACGCGGTAATGGTCGGACGACCCAACAGGGGTAGAACATGCAAAGCTTGCAATTCCAGCCTGAAAATGAGGTCAAGTACATGACCGCCCTGCGGGTGCTCTTCTGGATGCTCTGGGAAATACCCAGAGATTTCATCTCATCCAGAAACTCTTAAGGCCAGCCCTCGGAACCACCACTGCTATGCACATTAGAGTCCCCCAATACGAGCATCCTGGGATGCTCCGCCAGCAAAGCTGACATCGGCTCCAGGAACTCAGTCCCGAATCCCCACATATTACCTGCACGTGTATACACCAGCAGGACCATAGCTTTTGGTCCTGCCCCAGTGGTACAGGACACAGCAAGGCACTCTAATGTATTTGCCTCCGAAATAGGCCACTTTGTGTATTGCAGGCAGGATGAAAAAAATCAAAGCCCTCCTCCCCTCTTTCCCCCCAACTACTTCATTCTGCCCAAGGCTGGTGGGTCACCAAGAACCTGGCAGGGCTAGCCATGCCAAAATGGAGCCTGAAGGACTCAGTGATGTGTGCCAGATCTGGGTGACCCTCCGTGATAGGATCGCACAGAGTGTTGGCCTTATTCACTGTAGACATGACACTGGGCTTGATCCCAAGCCCTATGGAGCCATGCGCGCAGCCATACAAAAACCATGCTGAAACTGCGTGTATCCTCATTGCAGGCACATTGTGCCCTGCAGAAGCCATGGGCACAGAATCCACAGGACATGGAATTGCAGACATTAGCAGGAGGAGGAAGGACTTTGGATTGCCCACTCCCCCTTGGCCATGTAAGATATTAAGAATGGACTCCAAAGTAATCAGACAAAGGCTGTAGGATGAGGCACCTCCCACCATTGCTGAGCATCTTTCCTCCCCCTAATTGTTACCCTGATTGGTAACTTAAAAACAGCTAGCTTGGTTCCCTTGCTCACTCCATAAGTCCTCCTGGAGCCATCCTCCATTCACACAAACAAGCTACAATGCAGACTAGCAGGAACACCTCAGGCAGGAGACTCTTGCCCTCCTCCCTGGGATGCTATCCCACACAATACCAACAGAGGGGCACTGCCCACCCTCCCCCAGACAACTAGGTCATAGTCTGTAATGAATAAAAGTTCTCCACTAAGGCCAGTTCACATCTAGTGAGATGTAGTAGAAAAAAGCACTAATCTGTTGAAATTCTTTGAGGGTGTAAATGAGCACCAAAGTGGACAAGGGAGACCCGGTAGATCTAGTGTACCTGGATTTCCAGAAAGCATTTGATAAGGTCCCACATAAGACTCTTGAGAAAATGGTCTGGGTCGGATGAAAAAGAGAGAGCTAGGTGCCATCAGCGTACTGATGACACCGCACCCCATACTGTCTCATGACCTCGCTGAGCGGCTGCATGTACATGTTGAACAAGAGAGGGGACAGAATAGAGCCTTGCGGAACTCCACATGTGAGGTCCCGGGGACAAGATGAACAATCCCCAATCACCACCCGCTGAGGCCTCCCTGCTAGGAAGGAGCAGAACCATTCAAGAACGGTTCCGCCCACCCTGGCATAGTCCTGCAGGCAAGTCACCAAACTTCTCATGATCAACAGTATCCAATGCAGCTGACAGATCTAATAGAATTAGCAGGGTCAAACGACCCTGGTCCAATTCCAAGCGAAGGTCATCGACCAAAGCCACTAATGCAGTCTTAGTGCCATAACCCGAATGAAAGCTGGACTGTGGGAGATCAAGAAAACTGGTGCAGTCCAGATGCTCCTGCAGCTGCTGAGCCACCACCTGTTAATAACCTTCCCTAAAAAGGGACGGTTAGAGACTGGCTGATAACTGGTGAGGGAGTCAACGTCAAGCTATGGTTTTTTGAGCAGGGGCTGCAACACCGTCTATTTGAGGCAGTCTGGCACCCTGCCCTCCCGCAGGGATTCGTTGACAACATCCACCAGCAATGGCCCCAGCTTCTCCCAGCTGGCTTTGACCAGCCAGGACAAGCATGGGTCTAGTTTACAAAAAGAGGCTCTAACAGCCCCCAGAACATCTGCCGCAGTGGCAGGCATCACCCACTGAAAAGGATTCCACAAAACCAGACAAGACAGAGCCTCCATAACCTCTGGTTCTCCTGTTGTCATAAGCGCAGAGTCGAAGTCATGGTGAATCTGAGCGATTTTATTCACGAATTATTCAACAAACATGTCACAGTGGGCACTGGAAGACTTCAGTTCCAGACGGAGGGAGGCCGGACTGACCAACCCCCTCACCACCTGGAAAAGCTCCATTGGACGAGACTTTGCAGATGCTATCAGGGTAGCAAAAAACTCCTTTTTCGCTGCCCTGACAGCCACAGTATAGGCCCGTAAACAGGCTCTATGCCACAATCGATCAGCTTCAGCACGAGATTGGCACCACCGTCACTCCAACCACTGCCCTTCCTGCTTCAGTGCCGCAGACCCTCCACAAACCATGGCAGTCTGTGGTGCTGATGCACAGATGAGCTGTACGTAAGCCCAGCAATGTATTTATATACAAAATGATGGGGCTGTATGTGTTTCTGCCCTTCTAGAAATAGATTAACCCTATTTTCTGTCATTTGACCTTCATTAGCAGCTGTGAATTTTTGTGAGCCTGTAAAGATAGTCACTACATCTCTTGCTTAAGTATCTTCAGCAGTCAGCAGCAGATGCCATATAGCAGGTAGTATGGAGAGCATGACCTCCCCAACCCCCAATGGATAGAAGGATGAATTGCCAGGGGTCTGTTTAAAAACAAGGTGTTATCCCAGCTCCTTGAGCTGTGTTCTCAGTTGGCTTGACTAAAATATTGCATTCCTAAGATAAGGAGTATTGATGTAGCATCGCTAGTTTTCTGTGCCACCCGGACAGCTGGCTGCTACCGGGATGAATGTAAACATTTTTTTAGCACCCCCTCCCCGGTTTTATTTTTGCAAAACAATGCAAACTGGATATCTGCAATGTCACAGCAAATTAATTCTCCAAATATTTTCTAATTTTGAGCTTGAACAGGATACAGTGGGAGAGCATACACGGAGAATGCAGCTAGGAGGACTAATGCTTCTGTCTGTAGAGCAGGATGTGCAGTTGCCATAGCAGCAATCAATCTGCTAAATAACTGGTAACATAAACTGATTCAAAGGCAAAGACTGATTTAGGTCAGGGAATAACACTCCATAAAAAGAGAGACTTCTCTGTGACTTTTGATGGTGGTTCTGCTTTTGTGAATGCACTTGCCATGCATATTGAGAGCTGCCTGCCCGCCTGCCAGCACAAGCGTGTGGGACTTGAGAGCCCTTGAGTGTAGCAAGGAGCCAGCCTGCTTACAACTGCTGTGCAGCCGTTCCTGCGTATCATCAACGGGAAGGGGGTGTAGATGAGATGATACGGTGTTGCTTGTTCTATGCTATTTATGGGTTTCTGTTTTTCTCTAACAGATGAAAACAAACTCCAAAGGGGTTATGTGGAATAGTGGCTGTAGATGTAGGCAAACAAAGCAATTGCTTAGGTCCCAAGCAATTACCCTAGCTCATTGCCCCAAGTAATTACCTGTTGCTGCACTGATGCTCCAGAGAGCTGTATAGGCTATAGCTAGCTACGGCAAAGCAGGCTGCTTCCAAGTCCCGTCGCTGTCTTGGCCACAAGTGTGCACGTGCCAAATGCAGTGGTCTGTAATAGGGAGAGCCCAGGGAGCAGGTACAGGCCATGAAGGATGTCCTGCAATGCGTATGTGGCACCTTCAGGGAGCAGAAACCTGTCTGTTTGCTGTTTGCCACATTTCCCAATGAGCATGTGCCACGTACAGCAATCTTAGGAGGGATGCAATGCACATGTACAGACTACTGCAGCCACCTCCTCACTCCTCACCAGAGACAGGCACGTGTGTATTGCAAGCCAAAGCAACCATCGGGGCTGGGAAGCCACCTGCTTTCAAGTGGGTGATGAATAAATTAGGGTCCCTCCCCCCCAAATAATATTCCTTAGGACCTCCAGTGCGTGAGCACTGTCAGTCTCATTGCAAATGAAGGAACAAGCCAGCACCAAAGTATGCCCTCTGATATGAACACCTGCTTAGCTGTTAACATGTAAATACTGTCGGCGTGCACGTCTTTGCAGGATTCAGCTCCAAACACTCTTGCACTAGTTCTTTCACCATGGTGCTTTTATTTGTTCCAAAATTCAGTGTGTCAGGTTCCCCAGCACAAGCTTATGTAATATCCAAACTCAAACCATGCTCCAACGGAGTCATTCAGTTCTCAGTCTGGGGAGGGGTGCAAACAATTCTGGGTGAGTGCATTTTAGGCCCCCAAGCCTTCTGGGCCTCTGTCCTGACCCCTGCCATCAAGCCTTCAGGGAAGCCCTGTGTGGGGCAAAGACTTGGACAAGCTCCTAAACCCTAAGGCAGGTCCTCAAGCTTCCGACTTTGCCTCTCCCTGGTGGTGATACTCCCATCAGGCTCCTAACTCAGGTTTAAATCAGCTGGGTCTCTTTATCACCTGACTTGCAAAAGTAGTTTTCTTCAGGGCCCTCAGTTGTGCATTCCCCAGCCAGCTTGACTTTTAACATTTTTTTGGTCTGCTTCAGTAGTGATGACTTGTAGCCCATCAGAGGACATTTTTTTGCTATTGCCATGGTGTTTTTCTGCCAATTTTCTTATTTCAGTTTTTATCCCACCCTATCCCCTAAGACTCAGGGTGGATAACATCATAAAAGAAAGAAATAAAATAAAACCCATCAACCTCCACAAAATACTTAAAATATCCCCCACCCCACTCTCCAGGATCTACCGCTGTCCATTAAACACCTAGCCAAATAAATAGGTCTTACAGTGCCTCCAGAAGACACTCAGACTAAGACTTGGGCAAACCTTCAAGGGAAGGGAGTTCCAGAGCTGTGGAGCGGACACTGAAAATGCCTCTCTGAAAGCCCAGATCATGTGGACTTGGGCCAATGATGGAACTCACAAGATGGCACTAGTCTTGGCTGATCTTAAAGACCTTGGAGGAAGGTGGTCCTTTAGATATGTAGGGACCAGGCCATCTGGCTGATCTCCAGAAACCAGTGAGATTGAGAGCACTGGGAAATGTAATGGTCCATTTTCACCTCTATGCAGTGTTATCTGGGTGCATTTCGCTTTAGGAAGATAATGTACCATACATCTTTGTCCCAGTGAGCTAACCCACCCAGTAGAACTCATCAGATTTGAAATTTGAATTTAATAAGTTTGAAATGTTTTCACTTCATAGATTTTGGCACTAATCTTTCATTAAAAAAACCCAACTTGGCTTTTCAAACCTAGATTGTAAGCCCCATAGGGTACTGACCTATTTTTATTTATTTATTTATTTATTTAAAATTTATATCCCGCCCCTCCTGTCCACAGGGCAGCCCGGGGTGGTGAACAGCATACATTTAAAACAATATAAAATTTTAAAACAATTTAAAATACAATATGTGGGGAAAGTCCCCATCCCCGCCCCCACCCCACCCCTCCCCAAAAGTCTGACGGAACAACCAGCTCTAACATATACACCGAAACAGCAGGAGAGTGGGAGCCAGCCGAGTCTCCTCGGGGAGCGAATTCCACAGCACAGAGGCGGCCACCGAAAAGGATCTAACATTGGTGGTCACCCGCCTCGCCCGGGGAACCTCCCAAAAGGCTCCCACGGACGATCTCAAGGGTCGCACGGGCACATGGGGAGTGAGGCAATCCCACAGATAAGCAGGGCCCACGCCATGAAGGGCTTTAAAGGTTAAAACCAGCACCTTGAACCTGGCTTTATAACTTTATAACTACTGATTGTACAATGTTGTATACATTGCTGATGCTATATAAGTAAATAATGGGGAAAGCTCCAAACAATATAAGGTAAAATTTGTTGAATATTTCAGTGCAAATACTCATACACATGAAAAACTGCAGCAGAACAGAATTTTTCCACAATTTTTCAATTTTGAAAAATGTTATGCGCTTGTGAATTTTACTGTTTCCCACCTGTTGATCCACTGGAAACCTAAATTCCTCTGCAAAAGCAGGAATTTAAGGCCTCTTACCCACAAACAGTAATAATTTGTCACCCTTCCGATGACATAGAGCATAGGTGGACAAATGGTGGCTCGGGAGCCACATGTAGTTCTCTGATACCTGTCCTTTGATTCTTGAAAGAAAGATCAAGAGCTGCCTGGAGTCCAAAGTGTCCATGCGCCGCTCTCAGTTCCACTTCCTTCACATGCAACGCCTAAGGCTTGGCGCTTGCCTCTCCTACCATCTCTCTGTATGTCAGGGGCTGTGCACTGCTGGGCGGTCATGGCGGCAGTGCTAGGTAGCTCTTGCTAGTGCGTGGAGGAGACAAGAAAGATGAGTGCCAACTGGGCAGCCTGTGCCAGTGCGTTGCAGAGGCAGGAGAGGTGAGCAGTGTCAACAGGGGTGTGGCAGTGAGTGAGGGGTGAGCTGAGTGATGGATACGCAGAGGCAGCGGCCCTTGACATTGTGTACGTGTGAGTAAGTGTGTGGGTGTGTGTGTGTGGGTGGGTGGCACGTGCAGGCTAGGATGACATTTGATGATGGCTCTTGGCCATATTGAAGATTTTGATGTGCGACTCTTTGGATTGGGAACTTTCCCCATCCCTGGTATAAGATTTCTCTTATCTCTAATGAGACATCATGGGATATATCTTTCATTGGAGAGAATTAGTGTAATGAGGAGCGAATGAAGGTCATACCACAAAGGAAGCATAAACATACCTAAGCAGCTCCACAGTTAGTTTGGAGCAGAGTTATAAGGAGGTATTAACTCCCTAGTGACCTGAAAACTACTGCAGTGTGGAATGTTTCCATGAAAGTGCCTGTGTACGCACACACATTTTTTTACTGTGGAGTTAATTGAATTTACTCTGCAATTAAGTTTTCACTTATAGAAGCACTAGAGCCAGAACTCCCTCCCTGCCAACATCCGCCTTGCCTCCTCCCTCCGCTCCTTCAAATCCCTCCTCAAGACCCACCTTTTCCTTGCTGCCTTTCCCAATACCTGCTAGTCTTTCCCCTTACTCTTACTGTTGGTCCTCCTCTGCTGACTGCTGCTACCAACTTCTTTGTAACCAAGCCAAGCACACGCACCTGAGACTTCACATCCGCCTGAATGTTTGTCTTCTCCCTTGACTCTCCCACTGTCCCCGCTCCCTGTCTCTCCCCCCCTTTGTCTTTGTCTTTTAGATTGTAAGCCACAGGCAGGGACCGCGTCTAATTCTATGTTCTGTACAGCACCAGGTCATACGACTGGCGCTATATAAATGTCTAATAATAATAATAATCTTCCAAAATGCCTCAGACCTAGGGCTGTAAGTTCAATGTTTGTTTTTGTTGTTTTGTTTTTTCAGTTTCGTTGAGAATGCCAGTTCTCAGTTTGTTCCAGGAACTGAGAACAAACCAAGAATCAGCGGTGCCTCAGCTTAATGTTCTCTCTGAGAACAATTTTTTTTTAAAATAAAAAATAAACCAACCAACAAAACCCATTGTGCATGCCCAAAATGGCCACTGGGCCATTCCGTGCATGCACAGCCCTTTTATAAAATGGCAGCAGCAGCATCACCACCATTTTGAAAAAGGGCGACCGCACATGTGTGGTGGCCATATTGCTCATGCGCAGACCGGCTTCCCTTTTCCAAAATGGTGGCAATGCTGCCTCCATCATTTAGGAAAAAGGGCTGCACGTGCACAGAACAGCCCAGTGGCCATTTTTTTCATGTGCAGTAATTAATTTTTTTACACAGAGAGATACCGAGAATTCGTACCGGGACAGAGAACTCATTCTCGGATTCTCTGTATTTCTCGTGAGACGCTAAAATGCTTCTTGTTTCAGCCCTAGTTGGACATGTTCTTAAGGGAATCATCTTTAGGAATTGTTAACCTTCATGGCTATTTAATCACTGCTTTCAAATTTCTGTCCTTTAAGACTGAGCTGACTAACTCTTTTCGTCAAGACCATCGAACTTCTGTTACATGGCAGAAGTCTTTCTTCCAGACCTGAATTCAGTCCAATGATCTAGAAGTGAAAGTCTCTGGCCATATCTTGCTATTGGTCACTCGAGTCATAAGTCCTGTGTGTGCATATGTTTGTTTCAAATTACCCTTTTGCTGTATTAACTAATAAACACAGTATCACTACTGTATAGTCAGACAGACCAAGCATAGACTATATCCTCCATGGTTTATTCTTATGCAGCTAGTCTCCTGGATGCAAGTATGACTTTACCCAATGCTTTTTGTTAAGACTGACTGCAAATTTTACCTGCAGAATATGCTATCTGAGCATCTCCAATTAGATTACTCACTCATCTCTATCAATTGCCTGTAATAAAGTTCATCTGCGTCTGCATCAGCAATGTGATGAATTTTGTGGGGAAATGAAATTATGCTGGCTCCAGAGTTATCTCCAGCACTGTCTAAATACAGATATATTTCTCCAAAGCTAAACAGAAGTATGGGTTGGACAAGGTACATTATTTCTTCCATGGGTAAGCTGTGCCAGGAAATGAAATGCTAGTCAATTTATCAACGATTATTGACATTAAAATAGCCTGGACTGTTCTCCCATAATGCTTAGCTCCCTGTGATGGGATTATTTCTTGCTGCTTTTTCTCACTCACTCTGTCCCCCCCCCCTTTTTCTTCAGCTCACAGATTTTTTTCTGTTGTTTAGTTTTTATCTCTGCTAATTAAAACAAATTTTGGTTTGTAAAAATCAAAACATGAAGGAGAAAATGTGACAGACAACAGGTGATTAAAATGCAGGCAAAGCTGTTCCTTTTTTGCACAGGGCTTCAAGCTGAAACAAAGGAGGAAGCTGGATTTTGTGTTGTGTGCAGTGATAGGAGGCTAGTAATCAGGTCTTCCCAAATGAGAACAGAGTGCAGAGTAAGCATCTAGTTTTATTACAGCAGACATGGCACATTGGGAGTCTCTTCTCGTCCTTGTGTTGATACTTCTTCCTTAGGAATAAACACATTTACTCTTTGGGGCAGATTCCAACAAAAAGATGCAGTAGACACGGAAACAGTGTTATTGTTGGTGTCTATTAGTATTTCCTTGAGCAAAAGATTTGTATGGGAAATCTGTAGAATTTAACTACTCCAGAAATTACCAAAGGTTTGCCTGTGTCCCCATTTTGAGACTTAAAATAATCCCATGTCCCTAATAGAAATGGATTGGGCAATCCCACTTGAGGTACCAATCCACAGTGTGGGAACCTCTGGTCTACTCATTGATGGTGCTACATGCTCCTTTGGATACTTATACTAACTGGAACAGTGATGTGACTCTGCTCCCATGTTTTACGGTACTACACCTCTGCATCTGAGAGACAGTTGCAATAACAAGTTAAAATTCTGATTTATTAGAAGAGAAAATAGCTGTAGTCTCGGATTCTTTTGTAAATCTGGGTGTCTGCTGTTGGGGCAGTTGAGACAACTAGGGTCTGGTGAGGAGCCAGGGAACTGAGGGCTCTAACAGCTGAAAATAACCATTGGTGAGCTTGTCGATCCCCTGAGAGGGGGCAGGGCAGACACATGAACTCCAGCACTCATAGTGAGACTGCCCCAATCCACTGTATTTAGCAGTCTCCATTAGGGATGAGAATTCAGATTGAAATCCCGATTTAGATTCACTTGGTCCAGGTTTAATTTGGATCCGGATTCAATTACACCCCCACCCCCTTTGGATTAATCTGAATCCGAAGTGCCCATCCCTAGTCTCCATGGCTGTAAGACAATAGGCCGGCTGCTATGCTGTCAGTTGGGTAGACTGGCCCCAGCACTGAAATACACGCGGTAATGGTCGGACGACCCAACAGGGGTAGAACATGCAAAGCTTGCAATTCCAGCCTGAAAATGAGGTCAAGTACATGACCGCCCTGCGGGTGCTCTTCTGGATGCTCTGGGAAATACCCAGAGATGTCATCTCATCCAGAAACTCTTAAGGCCAGCCCTCGGAACCACCACTGCTATGCACATTAGAGTCCCCCAATACGAGCATCCTGGGATGCTCCGCCAGCAAAGCTGACATCGGCTCCAGGAACTCAGTCCCGAATCCCCACATATTACCTGCACGTGTATACACCAGCAGGACCATAGCTTTTGGTCCTGCCCCAGTGGTACAGGACACAGCAAGGCACTCTAATGTATTTGCCTCCGAAATAGGCCACTTTGTGTATTGCAGGCAGGATGAAAAAAATCAAAGCCCTCCTCCCCTCTTTCCCCCCAACTACTTCATTCTGCCCAAGGCTGGTGGGTCACCAAGAACCTGGCAGGGCTAGCCATGCCAAAATGGAGCCTGAAGGACTCAGTGATGTGTGCCAGATCTGGGTGACCCTCCGTGATAGGATCGCACAGAGTGTTGGCCTTATTCACTGTAGACATGACACTGGGCTTGATCCCAAGCCCTATGGAGCCATGCGCGCAGCCATACAAAAACCATGCTGAAACTGCGTGTATCCTCATTGCAGGCACATTGTGCCCTGCAGAAGCCATGGGCACAGAATCCACAGGACATGGAATTGCAGACATTAGCAGGAGGAGGAAGGACTTTGGATTGCCCACTCCCCCTTGGCCATGTAAGATATTCAGAATGGACTCCAAAGTAATCAGACAAAGGCTGTAGGATGAGGCACCTCCCACCATTGCTGAGCATCTTTCCTCCCCCTAATTGTTACCCTGATTGGTAACTTAAAAACAGCTAGCTTGGTTCCCTTGCTCACTCCATAAGTCCTCCTGGAGCCATCCTCCATTCACACAAACAAGCTACAATGCAGACTAGCAGGAACACCTCAGGCAGGAGACTCTTGCCCTCCTCCCTGGGATGCTATCCCACACAATACCAACAGAGGGGCACTGCCCACCCTCCCCCAGACAACTAGGTCATAGTCTGTAATGAATAAAAGTTCTCCACTAAGGCCAGTTCACATCTAGTGAGATGTAGTAGAAAAAAGCACTAATCTGTTGAAATTCTTTGAGGGTGTAAATGAGCACCAAAGTGGACAAGGGAGACCCGGTAGATCTAGTGTACCTGGATTTCCAGAAAGCATTTGATAAGGTCCCACATAAGACTCTTGAGAAAATGGTCTGGGTCGGATGAAAAAGAGAGAGCTAGGTGCCATCAGCGTACTGATGACACCGCACCCCATACTGTCTCATGACCTCGCTGAGCGGCTGCATGTACATGTTGAACAAGAGAGGGGACAGAATAGAGCCTTGCGGAACTCCACATGTGAGGTCCCGGGGACAAGATGAACAATCCCCAATCACCACCCGCTGAGGCCTCCCTGCTAGGAAGGAGCAGAACCATTCAAGAACGGTTCCGCCCACCCTGGCATAGTCCTGCAGGCAAGTCACCAAACTTCTCATGATCAACAGTATCCAATGCAGCTGACAGATCTAATAGAATTAGCAGGGTCAAACGACCCTGGTCCAATTCCAAGCGAAGGTCATCGACCAAAGCCACTAATGCAGTCTTAGTGCCATAACCCGAATGAAAGCTGGACTGTGGGAGATCAAGAAAACTGGTGCAGTCCAGATGCTCCTGCAGCTGCTGAGCCACCACCTGTTAATAACCTTCCCTAAAAAGGGACGGTTAGAGACTGGCTGATAACTGGTGAGGGAGTCAACGTCAAGCTATGGTTTTTTGAGCAGGGGCTGCAACACCGTCTATTTGAGGCAGTCTGGCACCCTGCCCTCCCGCAGGGATTCGTTGACAACATCCACCAGCAATGGCCCCAGCTTCTCCCAGCTGGCTTTGACCAGCCAGGACAAGCATGGGTCTAGTTTACAAAAAGAGGCTCTAACAGCCCCCAGAACATCTGCCGCAGTGGCAGGCATCACCCACTGAAAAGGATTCCACAAAACCAGACAAGACAGAGCCTCCATAACCTCTGGTTCTCCTGTTGTCATAAGCGCAGAGTCGAAGTCATGGTGAATCTGAGCGATTTTATTCACGAATTATTCAACAAACATGTCACAGTGGGCACTGGAAGACTTCAGTTCCAGGCGGAGGGAGGCCGGACTGACCAACCCCCTCACCACCTGGAAAAGCTCCATTGGACGAGACTTTGCAGATGCTATCAGGGTAGCAAAAAACTCCTTTTTCGCTGCCCTGACAGCCACAGTATAGGCCCGTAAACAGGCTCTATGCCACAATCGATCAGCTTCAGCACGAGATTGGCACCACCGTCACTCCAACCACTGCCCTTCCTGCTTCAGTGCCGCAGACCCTCCACAAACCATGGCAGTCTGTGGTGCTGATGCACAGATGAGCTGTACGTAAGCCCAGCAATGTATTTATATACAAAATGATGGGGCTGTATGTGTTTCTGCCCTTCTAGAAATAGATTAACCCTATTTTCTGTCATTTGACCTTCATTAGCAGCTGTGAATTTTTGTGAGCCTGTAAAGATAGTCACTACATCTCTTGCTTAAGTATCTTCAGCAGTCAGCAGCAGATGCCATATAGCAGGTAGTATGGAGAGCATGACCTCCCCAACCCCCAATGGATAGAAGGATGAATTGCCAGGGGTCTGTTTAAAAACAAGGTGTTATCCCAGCTCCTTGAGCTGTGTTCTCAGTTGGCTTGACTAAAATATTGCATTCCTAAGATAAGGAGTATTGATGTAGCATCGCTAGTTTTCTGTGCCACCCGGACAGCTGGCTGCTACCAGGATGAATGTAAACATTTTTTTAGCACCCCCTCCCCGGTTTTATTTTTGCAAAACAATGCAAACTGGATATCGGCAATGTCACAGCAAATTAATTCTCCAAATATTTTCTAATTTTGAGCTTGAACAGGATACAGTGGGAGAGCATACACGGAGAATGCAGCTAGGAGGACTAATGCTTCTGTCTGTAGAGCAGGATGTGCAGTTGCCATAGCAGCAATCAATCTGCTAAATAACTGGTAACATAAACTGATTCAAAGGCAAAGACTGATTTAGGTCAGGGAATAACACTCCATAAAAAGAGAGACTTCTCTGTGACTTTTGATGGTGGTTCTGCTTTTGTGAATGCACTTGCCATGCATATTGAGAGCTGCCTGCCCGCCTGCCAGCACAAGCGTGTGGGACTTGAGAGCCCTTGAGTGTAGCAAGGAGCCAGCCTGCTTACAACTGCTGTGCAGCCGTTCCTGCGTATCATCAACGGGAAGGGGGTGTAGATGAGATGATACGGTGTTGCTTGTTCTATGCTATTTATGGGTTTCTGTTTTTCTCTAACAGATGAAAACAAACTCCAAAGGGGTTATGTGGAATAGTGGCTGTAGATGTAGGCAAACAAAGCAATTGCTTAGGTCCCAAGCAATTACCCTAGCTCATTGCCCCAAGTAATTACCTGTTGCTGCACTGATGCTCCAGAGAGCTGTATAGGCTATAGCTAGCTACGGCAAAGCAGGCTGCTTCCAAGTCCCGTCGCTGTCTTGGCCACCAGTGTGCACGTGCCAAATGCAGTGGTCTGTAATAGGGAGAGCCCAGGGAGCAGGTACAGGCCATGAAGGATGTCCTGCAATGCGTATGTGGCACCTTCAGGGAGCAGGAACCTGTCTGTTTGCTGTTTGCCACATTTCCCAATGAGCATGTGCCACGTACAGCAATCTTAGGAGGGATGCAATGCACATGTACAGACTACTGCAGCCACCTCCTCACTCCTCACCAGAGACAGGCACGTGTGTATTGCAAGCCAAAGCAACCATCGGGGCTGGGAAGCCACCTGCTTTCAAGTGGGTGATGAATAAATTAGGGTCCCTCCCCCCCAAATAATATTCCTTAGGACCTCCAGTGCGTGAGCACTGTCAGTCTCATTGCAAATGAAGGAACAAGCCAGCACCAAAGTATGCCCTCTGATATGAACACCTGCTTAGCTGTTAACATGTAAATACTGTCGGCGTGCACGTCTTTGCAGGATTCAGCTCCAAACACTCTTGCACTAGTTCTTTCACCATGGTGCTTTTATTTGTTCCAAAATNCCCCAGGAGAGTCGTGGTGGTCCTCGAGCGATGACAGCCGAGGATGCTGGGAGCGTATGCAGACGAGCTGCAACCTCACCAGTCCTAGCTAAAGTGAGAGGGGATAATGGCCAGGTGAGAGGGGATAAGGAAGGAAATTATACCTTTCATTCATATGCAGGGTCTAGCTTAATTGATTATTTTCTGATCTCTTGCCCTGCCTTTAGCTATATTTGGGGCTTGCAGGTTTTACTGAGGCCTGATACTTGCCATCTACCTGTTTGGTTAGACCTGGCATTGTTGGTGGGAAAGTCAGGGGTTTCCCCCTGCCAAGCTTCAAACCGGCCCCGGGATCAGCCCGAAAAACATACTATCAGGCTAAAGGGTACGGCGGCCCTTTTTGGAGCTTTAGAGGGGTTTATTAATACCCCTGCGATAGCCTCTTTGACTAAAGTACAGGACCTGCAGGCCCCAGAGGTGGTGAGCCGATACAACAAACTGATAGATGCTCTGGTGCCAGCACTGACTGTGAGGGTTACTGTTAAGGAGGAGAGTGATAAAAAAGGGCTTGTGAAGCAATGGTTCGACTCAGAATGCAGGACTGCGCTTTGGCGGCTAACGAAGGGCCTGAGATCCTCTGCTTTGCCTGAGATCCGGACAAAATTACAGTTATACCGTAAACACTACAGGATTCTGTTGCAGGGGGGGAAATTATTATTCCAAAAGACCTTGTAGGCTGATTTGTTATCTGCCACTGGGGAAAAAGATAGTGCCAAATTCTGGAGATTGATACGATCTCTCCAGCGGAAAGAGGGTGCGGTGTACTCACAAGTTATCCCTTTAGAGGAATGGGAACAATTCTATTCAAATCTTTCTTCGTGTGCTTCCAAAATCCCCCATAATGTACAAATCAACCCAATTAATAGATCTGAAAGTTGGGCACCCGCCTCAGTGGAGGAGGTAAAGACCTTGATAGGCCTGCTTAAAGTAGACAAAGCTCCAGGCCCGGACCATGTGCCGGTGGATTTAATTAAAGCCCATGCAGGATGGTGGGCCAACCTTTTGGCTCCTCTTTTTACGGCCATAAATATCTCAGAGGAGGTCCCAGACTCTTGGTTACAAAGTACACTGGTCCCCATATTTAAAAAAGGGGAGAGGTCGCTTGTAAGCAATTATCGGCCAATTAGCTTACTTAGCGTCATTGGGAAGATTTATACAAGATTTCTTCTGGATAGATTGAAACGGTGGATATCAGAGTCAGGGGCAATTGAGCCCAAACAAATAGGGTTCTGTGAGGGCAGGGCCACCTCGGACCATATTCTCTTGCTGTCATCATTAACCAGGAGACGGGTCAAAAGGAGGGGGAGATTAAATCTCTGTTTCGTGGATCTTGAGAAGGCCTTCAACTCAGTGCCCAGAGAGCATCTCTGGGCCGGGTTGAGGGCCTCCTCTTTTGATCCAAGATTGCTCTTCCTGATGATGAAGATCCATACAGGGAACACAATGCGGGTGAGATATGGCAGCCAGAGGTTGCTCTCCAGGGAAATCCCAGTGGAATGTGGGGCGCGCCAGGGCTGCCTGTTAGCACCATCCCTGTTCAACCTTTATCTGAACAGGGCAGTGCCCTTCCTGAAAGAGGTGGATGCCCATGCCCCATTAGTTGGGCAAAGACGCCTCCCAGTCACCTTATACACAGATGACACTGTTTTACTATCACAAACAAGAGTGGGGCGCAAGAGATTGCTCCTCCAATTCGGGGAATTCTGCAATATAGAAAGGTTAAGAATTAACTATACCAAAACAAAGGTTCTAATCGTGGGAGCCCGGAAGTGTAGGACAGTGCTCCCGTGGAATATAAAAGGGAAGACCATAGAGCAGGTCTCCTCTTTCCAATATCTAGGGGTCTTATTTGCCTCATCCCCCTCGTGGAAGTTACATCTAGAGCAGGTGAAAGTGCAAGTCAAGAAATCGGGTGCGGCCATCCTAAAATTCTTTTTTGGGCAAGGGGGAAAATTGATTGAACCCGCCCTGAGGTTGTTTAAAGCTAAGGTTATTAGCCAAGCATTGTATGTGGCCCCAATTTGGGCCCTTGAATGCCTGGAGAGCTTGGAAGTCATCCAGAATGGATTTTTCGCTGCCCTATTGGGATTACCGAAAGGTTCACCTCAGGTGCTGTTGCAAGTGGAAATGGGGGGGTTGCCAGTGCACACGTTGGCATTACAATCCGTTGCAAACTTCTGGGCCAAATTGATAATGACGACTGAATCTGAGAATTCCTTGCTTAGTATGGCCAGGCATGTGGGCCTGCTAGACTCTTGGATTGCGGCAACAGAAGTGGAAATCCATAAGATGGGTTTCTCTCGGGGGGGGTCTTGCTTTCTGTGGGTATGCCCAGATTTAAAAAGATGGTCCAGGTCAGATTGCAGGACCAGGCATTACAAACAGAGAGGGCTCTACTTGAAGCCCAGCGAGTCGTCCCCGATTATCTCCCCCCTAATTCGATGAAGCCTAAACTTGGATATTTATTCGCCTGGGTGGATGCTGCTAGGCGGGTGGCGTTCACCAGATTGCGGTGCAATATTTTCCCTTCCGCCCTCTTGGATGGTCGATACAAGGGCACGCCTAGGGAAAGGAGAATATGTGAACTTTGTGATGCGGATACCCCTGACACGCTGGCGCATATTCTATTAAGATGCCCTTTCTTTGAGGGACTAAGATCCAGGTATTTAACGGGATTTGTGCAAGGCTCCGAGAATATGGTCCTGAAGAAGCTGTTGGGGCCCGGGGACACGGAAGCTACTAGGCGAGCATCTGCGTTCACAAAAATGGCAATTATTTGGCGACAGAAGGCTCTAGGAGAATTAGTGTAAGGAGGGTGGTTAAACGGAGAGTCTGAGGGGTTGCAGGATGGCGAAAGTGGCCAAGGAAGGCAGTATCCCTGAGTCCAGGAAACATAAGCCAGGTGGGAAAGTGATAACAACAAAAGGTTTAGGGTGGTAATGGGTATGGAGATTCCCCGTATTTGCCAGTTAGAGTTGGTATTTACAAAAGTGCAATTGGATGTCATGGTTTATGTTTGGTAGAAGTCCAATCCCTTAGCGGGACGGGTCTCTCTAAAGTTGGGGTGTAGTACTTGATTATGTTTGTATATACTTTGTATTGGATTGGGAACTTATTGTCGGCATGCTTTGGACTCGTCCAGATTTTACTGTGTGCTGGGTTAACAGTGATATTTATGTAACCCTTGGGTTTTCCTTTTGGCAATGACCTCGGTCAAGCCTAATAAAAAACTATTAACTAACTTCCTTCAAATAGCAAGCAAGATGAAGTTGGATTTTTATGAGTAGCTCCCTGCTTTACTAAGAATACAACAACTTTGGTTCAGTTTAAGTGTTGCAAACTTCCCAAAACTGCTCTCTATGATCTCTCTAGCTCATGACTTGTACAGGAGTCTTCCACTCTACTCCCCAATGTCAGAGCTCTTTTCTTTGTGCAACACTAGCCATTCTGCTTTCTAGGACCTCCCCCTGTACAGGACCCCCTGGCTTACTTAACTCCTTGTACAGGGCTCTCGGTCTCTGCTGTGCCCATGTACAGGACTCTCCATCTGGCATAATGCTGCCCATCCTGCAGCTCTCCCCCTGTACAAAGCTCCCTCACTCAGTTCTCCTCTGTACAGGGCTCTCCCCTGGCACAATTGTGGCCATTATTCTGCAGCTCTGTCTCTACAAGACTCCCCCACTTTACTTCCCCTTGGACAGGGCTTCCTTTCTTGCACAATGCTGCCCACTCTACAGACCTTCCCCTGTACAGGGTTCCATATTCTGTATCCCCAGTAAGGCTGCTCCATGTAAAGTGCTCCCCCTGTGCATGGCTTCCACTGTAGAAGCTATTTATAGAGGTTCTGCCCCTACTGTCTCCCCTTAATGTCCCCACCCCTTTTCTGTATGTTCCCTCCCTGCTCCCCCATAGGATTTCCCCTCCCTGGGCTGAGGCTCGCTCTTAAGAGTCCTCCCAAGAGGACTACACTTGCCACTCTGCCCCACAGGGCTGCTCTGCACAGGACCCCACCATCTCCCTACCCCCCTCCTGCAGAACACCCACTGTATCAGCCCAGAGCACCTGCTTACCCCTCATTTCTTAGTGGGGTTGGGAAAGTTGGAGGGAAAAGTGCTGAAAAAAGATGGATTTCCATCCCACCTGTGGCCTCCTGTCCTTATCTCCAGAATAAACCTCTGCCCTCTTTCTGCACTTGGGACCATCCCAGGCAAACTCCAGTGCTTCGGCCCCAGCAATGCTCCTCTAATGGGGCGCCCCATTGGAGCTGCAGCCCAGAAACCACACATTTTTGGAGGGGGGAGGGCTGTCACTGAAATCCATGCACTCTGTGGTTCTCGGTGGGTTTAGGGGGCAAGATCAGCCACCCCAAACATCACTGTGGGATTAGCTAGCTCTAACCATCTCGGCATCCCTGGCCCCCAAACTGAGGTACCTGCTGTGCGGGATCAGATCAGAATGATCTTCAGCTCTCTCCCTTCCATAGATCTTGCCTCTCCCCACCAGATCAGTTCAAAACATGGCTGACTAGTCACTCACACTACCCCCTGGGAGGTGTAATTCCCTCTCTTTCCCCAGCACTGATAGGCTCTGGCAGCAGAGCCTGCTGGGAGTTGTAGTCCCCAGTATTCAAGACTGTTTGCTTTTAAACAGTCTCTGCATTACACATGGGGCGTCTTTAGACATAACAAAGATCGGGTGTCAAAACCTCGAAGAATGTATTTGGCCATTGTGTGTAAGCACCATAACAATCCCAACACCAATTTGGCCACCCGTTGAACACGCGATGTGGACACCATTGCATCACAAGGACAGTTTGCATGTTCCAGCTGAACACATGGCCAACATTGTGTCTAATGATATTGTGTGGCATGTTAGCAGGTGCAACACAAGGACGAGGCAGCAGCGCTTGCGTACTGAGCTCGGGTGGCGAGCAAAACATCAAGTTGGGCTGTGTCTCTAAGCAGTGCCACACGGTGAACACAGGGTCAAATTGGTGTTCATAACAAGGTCAAAACACATGTTCAGACACCCGTTGAAGTTATGTCTAAAGACACTCATCGAATGTTCGCAAGCACTTCATGCTCAGGATGGTCTCCATAGGTTAACATTGAATTTTCAAGATGTCATCAGTTAAAACTACTAACCAGATTTACAAAAAGTAAACCAAGGGCACACCCCACCAGCGTCTTTGAATTTTCTAAAAGTCATATACCTCCTTCCAGCGAACACAAAACCCCTTTACCCTGCCAAGATGAAGACGGTCTAACTTTTGAAAAAACAGGTTTTCAAAATGCAGTTTTCAAACTGCGATATCTCCGCTGTAATCTGGCCAATTCGGCTGGGATTTGGACAGCATGAACCGTACTTACTCCAGTGGTCCGTCACTACAAATGTCATGATCCTAACTTTAATCATGCCAGTTTTATAGCAAATAGAATGCTGGGGCTTTATAATGGAGGTTGTAACACACCTTAACTATTAGAGTGCTTCCACGCTCTAATACCTCTGAGTTATCCTTTTCCCTTCCTCCGTCTGTCTCCCCCTGTCCATATATTATATAGATATTGTGTATATATAGAGATTAGATATATATTAGGATTATAGGATAGGAATATTTTGTATTATGTATAGGTTAGGTTTAGTTTAGATTATGTATTTTCTTGCAGCAGTAGCTTCAAGAAAGTTAAAGGCAGAACTGCTTTCCATTATAAACAGAGGGCTTCTGAAGCCCCAATATTGAGGAAACAGCTTGAGCTACAGTTCAAAAAATTTATCCATGGCTTATATTTGTAGGGACCGTCATAGGTGCAAAGTTTGAAGAAGATTCAGCTAGAAAATAAAAAAGTTATAATTGTTTATTATTATTATTATTAACAAATATTTATATAGCGCCAGCAGTGTACCTGGCACTTTACAAAGTAATAAAATAGACACGGTCCCTGCCCCTAGGGCTTACAATCTGAGAGACAGGAGCTGGGGAAGAGACTTAGGAAGGGGAACAGAGGGAGAGACAATGTTTAAAAGACTGTTTAAAAGCTAATTGGTTGTGGTCAAAATGCACAGCATCCTGACAATTTTGAATCATTGAGATCTCCTCCCCCTGACGAGTTGAGCCCCCAGATTTCACAACCTTGGAGCTTAAGATCTAGATCAAGTGGTGGTGTAGTGTGATGATGATTGGTGCAGCCAGAAATACGTTATTAAACATTTACAAAATCAGTTCTGCTGGCTGATGCATGCACAGTCGAGCAACCGCTGACTGCCATTTGTGGTGTTAGGAAAAAACAGCATAAGACAAGTTACGTGACTTTTCATACGAAGTAAGTCTTCAACTTTTCGCACCAAGTCAAAAGAACGGAGTGAAAAATTGCAGATTTTATGAAAACGTGCAGACTTTTTATACAGAGTCAAAAAGTCTGCAAATTTTCATGCAGAGTCAAAACTTGCAGACTTTTCACTCTATATGAAAAGTTGCAGACTTTTTGGAGTCAAAAGTACGGAGTGAGGCCAGATGGTAATTGACAAAAAACTGACTAGAGATGCCTCTTGCTGGCTTTCTGAGCCAAGAGGGTAATTGACATGAAACTGATTAGATCTTGAAGACTTTGTGACAGATCTGGCTCCTGATAAAGTTACGTGAGTTTAAAAAGCAGAGTCACGTAACTTTATGCTATTTTTTTGGCAGTCAGCAGCTGCTCAACTCCGTGTGCACCAGCCCGCAGAACTGATTTTAAAAATGTCTAATAACTTCTTTTTGGCTGCAGCAATCATTATCACACTACACCAGTACTTGATCTAGATCTCATGCTCCAAGGCTGTGAAGTCTGGGGGCTCAGCTCATCTGGGGGGAGGAGATGGATCACTCAAAATTCTCCCCATGGAGTCATTGAATAAAAATCTTACAGCTATTCATACAGAGTGAAAAGTATGGAGTGAGGCAAGGGGGTAATTGACATGAAACTGAGTAGAGCTTCCTTTTGCTGGCTTCCTGAGACAAATGTGTAATCGACACAAAACTGACTAGAGCGTAAAGTCTTTGTGACAGAGTTGGCTCCTGATAAAGTTACGTGAGTTTAAAAAGCAGAGTCATATAACTTTCCTTATGCTGTTTTTTGGCGGTCAGTGGCCGCTCGACTGCACATGCACCAGCCAGCAGACCTGATTTTTTAAAAATGTTTAATAGCTCCTTTTTGGCTGCACCAATCATTATCATAATTCATAATTATCATAATTCAATGACTATCCTTTTGCACAGAATTGCATTGTGTACAACTGATTGTATAACATTGTCTACACTGACATTGTCAATAGTTCATTGTATAACTTTTATACAGTTTTTATACATGTAAACAACAGAGTTAAGGCAGTTTGAAAAAATTGTCATCAAATTATGATAAAGGAATGATCAATAAAGAAATAATGTGATACTTTAGTTAGTGATAAATAATAGGAGTATGTATGGTAAGGAATTAAGTATATAACATTAATGTTGATGGTAAATTATGGAATATAGAAAGAAAATCTGTAAATAATTTTCATGTTTTTGGTGTTTATTTTTTTTTTAATGTATGTTAAATATTTTTTGAATTGGAATTGTAACTATGGGTGAAAACAGACATGACGCTAACCACCCTTTAACCACCCTTGGTGGTCATTTATGCATGTTTCAGGGCTGCATAGGGCACCAATACAGCCCTGAAACATGCATAAATAACCACCCAGGGTGGTTAACGGGTGGTTAGCGTCATGTCTGTTTTCACCCTAATTTTCATGTTTTTTTGGAATTTACCTTACGGGGAAATGTATTTTGTGAAATGGTTTTGAAAATGTTTTTTGTTATGGAAACAGTTCTGCGTTTACCTGTTTTTTAAACTGTGAAGTTTTTTATTTGAAAAATATGAAGCCTTCGTATTCTATAAATAAAACTATATTTTGTATAGTATATATTGTGTGCAATTGTAGAACTTCTTTCTGTATCACAATGAGAAAGGGAAGGCGTTCAACTTCTGACAAGTCTGGGGCAGGTGGCCCTGGTAGAGGCCGAGGGCATGGGTGAGTTGGCAAGTCTGCTGACACGTCTGCCACTTGTGGCAACCCACCACCCAAAGTTAAAAGTCCAGCATTTGTCAGTGCCTCCTTCAAGCTGCAGGTCTTCTCAGGGGAAGAAGCGGCAGAGATCCTTGAAAAGGCATCTGTGGAAGAAGGCAGGGAGTCCCAGCCTTCCACTAACAGTGGCACTGGGGGAGGGAGCAAAGGTGGGGTGCAGCAGTGCACCCCCCTCCTGAAGCACCAGCAGCTGGCACTGGCAGCAGGGATGTTTCACTGGGGGCAGCTGATGTGGGTGCTGTCGCTGTGAGTGATTCAGGGACACCCACACCTCCTGTTGGGCAGGCTTCCCCCTCTGGCACCCCCTCTATGATTTGGAGGAGGACTTATTATCTGAGGACATTTCCCCCCTCCACCCCCGGCAGCAATGCAAGCAGCCCATTATTCTCCCCCAATGTTTCAGTGAATAGCAGCAGAGCATCCTCTCCTTGCTGAAAGGTGGTAGTAGCCGCAGCAGCTTCATCATGGGTGTCATGGATCTGGGCAATGAAGGGAGCGAGGAGGAGGAGACTCCTGCTTGTGATGTTCCTCCTGTGACTCTGGTGGGGGCAGAGATGGTGACCCCCAGAAGCAGTGGCACGAAGAAAGCTGCTGTGATCTATTACACTGGCTTCTTAAGATATTTCTACACTTCTATCTCCACATTGAAAGGCTCCTTCTGCCTCTACCTGCTGCTGCTAACCTCCCCCCCCCCCAATCACCTTTGCCCACGCTGCCCGCCCTGGCGTGGTCCAGTGAGTGATGGCCACTGAGGAGCTGCCTCTGCTGGCCCTGCTATCAGAGCTGCTGGGGGGCTGCTCATAACAAAATAGTGTTATGTACAATAATTTGTATATTTGAATTATGTACAAAAAAGAAAAGAAAAAAAAAACTTAAGATTTTTCTACCCTGTCCCCTGGAACATGAGGAAAAGGGGACAATGGTCCAGGGGAAAATGGAGTAGGGACCGTGGGGATCTCTGCCCCATGCCACCTTGCAACATCAAGGGCCCCCGACATTATTCGCTTCCAATGCTCCAGGGACTGGCGGAACACCTTCACGCTGTCCTTTTCAATGCAGACGTAGTCGATGTATGTCTTCACCTGCTGTTCCCTTGTCTCAAGCGCCTGGAACCACTCCACCAGACTTTCCTTGACATCCCTCGTTGTGGCCTGGAAACCCTCAAGGTACTTGTTGGCAGTGTTCCTCAATGCCCCATGAAATGTCCTCACTTCAGGGGTGTCCTCATCACTTGGGGCTGGGGAATCAGAGGAACTGGAGGGTGGGGGGAAGGATGGGGATGCCTCTTCTTGACATACCCTTGACCTGGTGTTCTGTTCTGGCCTTGAGGCGGGTGATCCGGTAGTGGGGGATATGAGGGTTATGCCCTTGTCATGGACAGATAATTACCTCCTACAGGCCAGTCTCTCAGCACACCACATCCAGAAGGGGAATGGACCAGTTAGGTTGGCCCGCCCCCGGAGACTGATGGAACCTCAACGGTTCCAGGAGGCCCTGGGGGAGTTAACCTTAGACCTTGACGGCCGCTCTGTTGATGAACTCATCCGAGCTTGGAACATCTTGCTCGGGGAGACCATTGACAGGGTGGCTCTGAGACGTCTCCTACCTCTGTCTCGTCACCGCAGGGCCCCTTGGTTTACTGAGGGGCTGCAGTGTATGAAACAGGCAGGTAGGCGACTAGAGCGATGCTGGCATCGGACTCGGTCTGAATCCGACCAACTTCTCCATAGGGCCCATTTATGGTCCTATGTTGAGGCTGTGAGGACAACAAAGAAAGAGTTCTTTGCCCTTCTCATAGCATCTGCAAAGTCGCGTCCAGCGGAGCTGTTCCGGGTGGTGCAGGGGCTGGTCAGTCCAGTCTCTCTCCACCTGGACAGGGACTTGTTCCAGGCCCACTGTGAGGAATTTGCCACCTACTTTGCAGACAAGATCGCTCGGATCAAGAGCAACTTCGACGCTGGATTAGGGGCAGTAGAGGTGGAGCATGAGGTAATGGTTCTGGTTCATCTTTTTGGGATGAATTTCAGGAAGTGATGCCAGCTGATGCTGTGGACATCCTGGGGTCTGTTAGAGCCACCAGTTGTGAATTAGATCCATGCCTGTCCTGGTTGGTGAAAACCTCCAGGGAGACGTTAGGGACGGTGCTGGTGAGGGTAATCAGCACGTCCCTTCAGCAGGGGAAACTTGCCCCCCGGCCTCAAGGAGGCCGTTGTGCTGGGTGTCAAGGGAGGCCCTGCTGAAGAAG
Organism: Sphenodon punctatus; assembly: GCA_003113815.1. NCBI lineage: Eukaryota > Metazoa > Chordata > Lepidosauria > Sphenodontia > Sphenodontidae > Sphenodon > Sphenodon punctatus. The sequence goes on from QEPC01013055.1 coordinate 973,713, forward strand.
CCATCTTTGGATGTGGATGCACTCACCAGTTACCGACCTGTCTCTAACCTTCCCTTTTTAGGGAAGGTTATTGAACGGGTGGTGGCGCTGCAGCTCCAGGTTCATCTTGACAACATCGGTTTCCTTGACCCATTTCAATCGGAGTTCCACTCTGGCTATGGTACAGAGATGGTGCTGGTGGCCTTGGTGAACGATCTCCACCGAGAGATGGACACAGGACGCTCAACACTTCTGATCCTGCTAGATCTCTCAGCCGCCTTTGACACGGTGGACCATGGGCTGCTGTTGAGACGATTGCGAGACCTGGAAAGTCTGGACGGGACTGTCCTTGGATGGTTCTGATCATTCCTCTCAGGGAGAAGCCAGCGGGTTGTCCTGGGGGCTGAATCGTCCAACCCCCGGGCCCTGGATTGTGGTGTTCCACAAGGTTCTATTCTGTCTCCATTATTGTTTAATGTATATATGCAGCCCTTGGGGGAGATCGTGCTGATGACACCCAGCTTTACCTCTCTTTTTCAACTGACCCAGGTCCTGCCATCTCAGTACTGTCCCAATGTTTGGAGGCTGTGACGGATTGGTTACCGCGGAGCAGACTGAAACTCAATCCCGATAAGATGGAGGTGATGGCGTTGGGTAGGGCGAGTGAGGTGTTGACTCCCCATGTAAAGGGGGTCCGCCCTCCTGTAGCCCAGCAGGTTCGGAGTCTGGGAGTATTGCTGGATTCAGACCTCCGCCTAGATCAACAGTGGAGTTGGTGGCTAAGACTGCCTTCCGCCAGCTGTATCTGGTGCAGAGGCTGCGTCCATATATTTCCAAACCCGACCTGGCCACCTTCATCCATGCCTTCATCACCTCGAGGCTGGACTACTGCAACGCGCTTTACGTGGGACTTCCCCTGATGCTGGTTCAAAGGCTGCAGCTGGTGCAGAACGCGGTGGCTCATCTCCTGATGGGGACGGGCCAAGGGAGCATATCACTCCTGTGCTCCGCGCGCTGCACTGGCTGCCTATAGTGTACCGAGCCAGATTCAAAGTGCTTTGTCTTGGCCTATAAAGCCCTACACGGTCTTGGCCCTTCATATCTCAGGGACCACCTCACCTTCCGCGCCCCAGAGCGACCCCTTCGGTTTTCTGGGGGCGCCTTCTTGGAGGTCCCCCGTGTAAAGCGGGGGGGCCACGATGGAGAGGCCGTTCTCGGTGGCCAGGCTGCAACTATGGAACTCCGTCCTGGAGGAAGCCCATCTGGCCCCAAATCTCTTGGCCTTCCACCGGGGCTGCAAAACTTGGCTGTTCTCCCAGGCCTTCGGAGGAGGGGAGGGGGGATTGGATCAATAGGTTGGGGGGTGGGGTTAGGTGGGTTTTTAAATGTTTGAATTGTGTCTGTTTTATTGTGGTTTTAAATTGTTATTTCTATGCTGTAATCTGCCCTGGGATGCCATGGGCATGAGGGGGTGGCTAAGAAATATAAATAAATAAATAAAATAAATATTTCTTTCTCCCCTTCCCTTGATCTTCCTCTGTGTCTGGCAGTGCCACTAGACCCACTCCTCTTCACCTCAATGAGGTGGACTGTCTATGTGGCTGATGAGGCTGGATGTAGTCCCCTGTGACCCCCTTGTGATTTTTGTGTCACATCTAAAGGACATAAGAAGATAGGAACATAAGAAGTGCCATACTGGGTCAGACCAATGGCCCATGAAGCCCTGCATCCTGTCTCCACAAGTGGACAATCTGTGTCTAGGGAGGACTTCCTAATTGGTCATAGGGCAATCCATTCCCTATTGTTCCGGTCCCGCCCCCCCCTTACCTTGCATTGTGCGCAGCTACCTTTTGGATTATGAGAATGCTTCCATACTGCAGATCTTGTTGGCCTGCTTTGGCTATGAGACGTCGCTCTTGATTTGAGGCTTTTTCCAGCATCATCACACTCTCTGAAACAAGAACACATAGCACCTACATAATATTATGCAATTATGGTGATGCCTCCAGTTCTTCCCAGCCCAATACCCATTCTCCCATGCCAACTGGATAGATAGTGCTGCTGCCTCCTTGCCTCTTTCCCTTTCTCCCACCTACACCACCACCTGGGGTACTGCCTACAAGCTGAGACCCTGGTATGTCTTGGGGTGCTGCTGCTGCTCAGACCTGACTGCCCAACTGCTTTCCTGCCAGCCTGCCTGCCCGCGAGCCTGCTCCTCCACTGCCACCCGCTGCTGCAAGTCTCTCTCTCTGTCTCTCTCTCTCTCTCTGACAGACCCACAAATAATACACACAAGTCCTGCCCCTCCTTGGGTTCTGTCTGCAAGTTGAGACCCTGGCATGTCTTGGGGTGCTGCTGCTGCTCATGCCTGACTGCCCACCCACCTGCCTATGTGCCAGCCCACCCACCTGCCAGCCGGCTCTAAAGGATAGTATTCTTCTTGTCCATCCCTTCTCAAAGTTCTATGGAACACTAAATAAAGAAAAACAAATTTTACAAACCTGGCAGCGGCACCTCTTCTGCCCTCCTCCGGTGAGGAGCCTGCCTCCACCTCACGAGATGGTCCGGCCTGGGCCTCCATGATTTGTTCCTCCACCTCCACCTTGACCTTCCTCCTCAGGTTCTTCCTGCTTCCTTCCATCCTCACACACAGCCATACACACGCAGCTAACTAGCCACACAGCCAATCAAAGTACCGTTTCTGGTTTTGGTATTGTTTCTTGCGCAATCACTATACCAAAAACAAAATCTTCGTTGGCGCGTGAAATTGATATTGATACCCATAACGAACGATACCAAAAACAAAATCTTGGTTTGAAATCTGTACCGATATTGATAATGAAAAATGACATTTTGTTACTAACAACAATGAAAATGATACATTTTGATAACAAAAAGGATAAAAAACAAAAAATGATATGGGGCCCTGGTGCCCATCTCTACGTATTTCCCTAAATACAATTTTTAGACAACATATATAAAGGCTTGAGATGGACATAGATATTGGTTCAGAGAGAGCTTCCTCTGGTCTTGTTCCTATGCCATTTATTTTATTGTACTTTGTGTATCCTCCTTATCCTTTTGTGTTTTTCAGGATGGTTTATTACTAAAATGGGTGACATTGATTTGTTGACTCAAAGAACTTGGAGATATCCTATCACATGACTGTCTTCCACGATTGGGCTTCATATTCATAAATGTCANTCACTCCTGTGCTCCGCGCGCTGCACTGGCTGCCTATAGTGTACCGAGCCAGATTCAAAGTGCTTTGTCTTGGCCTATAAAGCCCTACACGGTCTTGGCCCTTCATATCTCAGGGACCACCTCACCTTCCGCGCCCCAGAGCGACCCCTTCGGTATTCTGGGGGCGCCTTCTTGGAGGTCCCCCGTGTAAAGCGGGGGGGCCACGATGGAGAGGACGTTCTCGGTGGCCAGGCAGCAACTATGGAACTCCGTCCTGGAGGAAGCCCATCTGGCCCCAAATCTCTTGGCCTTCCACCGGGGCTGCAAAACTTGGCTGTTCTCCCAGGCCTTCGGAGGAGGGGAGGGGGGATTGGATCAATAGGTTGGGGGGTGGGGTTAGGTGGGTTTTTAAATGTTTGAATTGTGTCTGTTTTATTGTGGTTTTAAATTGTTATTTCTATGCTGTAATCTGCCCTGGGATGCCATGGGCATGAGGGGGTGGCTAAGAAATATAAATAAATAAATAAAATAAATATTTCTTTCTCCCCTTCCCTTGATCTTCCTCTGTGTCTGGCAGTGCCACTAGACCCACTCCTCTTCACCTCAATGAGGTGGACTGTCTATGTGGCTGATGAGGCTGGATGTAGTCCCCTGTGACCCCCTTGTGATTTTTGTGTCACATCTAAAGGACATAAGAAGATAGGAACATAAGAAGTGCCATACTGGGTCAGACCAATGGCCCATGAAGCCCTGCATCCTGTCTCCACAAGTGGACAATCTGTGTCTAGGGAGGACTTCCTAATTGGTCATAGGGCAATCCATTCCCTATTGTTCCGGTCCCGCCCCCCCCTTACCTTGCATTGTGCGCAGCTACCTTTTGGATTATGAGAATGCTTCCATACTGCAGATCTTGTTGGCCTGCTTTGGCTATGAGACGTCGCTCTTGATTTGAGGCTTTTTCCAGCATCATCACACTCTCTGAAACAAGAACACATAGCACCTACATAATATTATGCAATTATGGTGATGCCTCCAGTCCTTCCCAGCCCAATACCCATTCTCCCATGCCAACTGGATAGATAGTGCTGCTGCCTCCTTGCCTCTTTCCCTTTCTCCCACCTACACCACCACCTGGGGTACTGCCTACAAGCTGAGACCCTGGTATGTCTTGGGGTGCTGCTGCTGCTCAGACCTGACTGCCCAACTGCTTTCCTGCCAGCCTGCCTGCCCGCGAGCCTGCTCCTCCACTGCCACCCGCTGCTGCAAGTCTCTCTCTCTGTCTCTCTCTCTCTCTCTGACAGACCCACAAATAATACACACAAGTCCTGCCCCTCCTTGGGTTCTGTCTGCAAGTTGAGACCCTGGCATGTCTTGGGGTGCTGCTGCTGCTCATGCCTGACTGCCCACCCACCTGCCTATGTGCCAGCCCACCCACCTGCCAGCCGGCTCTAAAGGATAGTATTCTTCTTGTCCATCCCTTCTCAAAGTTCTATGGAACACTAAATAAAGAAAAACAAATTTTACAAACCTGGCAGCGGCACCTCTTCTGCCCTCCTCCGGTGAGGAGCCTGCCTCCACCTCACGAGATGGTCCGGCCTGGGCCTCCATGATTTGTTCCTCCACCTCCACCTTGACCTTCCTCCTCAGGTTCTTCCTGCTTCCTTCCATCCTCACACACAGCCATACACACGCAGCTAACTAGCCACACAGCCAATCAAAGTACCGTTTCTGGTTTTGGTATTGTTTCTTGCGCAATCACTATACCAAAAACAAAATCTTCGTTGGCGCGTGAAATTGATATTGATACCCATAACGAACGATACCAAAAACAAAATCTTGGTTTGAAATCTGTACCGATATTGATAATGAAAAATGACATTTTGTTACTAACAACAATGAAAATGATACATTTTGATAACAAAAAGGATAAAAAACAAAAAATGATATGGGGCCCTGGTGCCCATCTCTACGTATTTCCCTAAATACAATTTTTAGACAACATATATAAAGGCTTGAGATGGACATAGATATTGGTTCAGAGAGAGCTTCCTCTGGTCTTGTTCCTATGCCATTTATTTTATTGTACTTTGTGTATCCTCCTTATCCTTTTGTGTTTTTCAGGATGGTTTATTACTAAAATGGGTGACATTGATTTGTTGACTCAAAGAACTTGGAGATATCCTATCACATGACTGTCTTCCACGATTGGGCTTCATATTCATAAATGTCATGACAAGATGTATGTCAATAATCATATTTCTCCTTTTATATAGGTCCCTGACCAGCACTGATCTCTTGTTACATTTGTGTTTTGCTGAACTGACTAACGTGGGTAATGATAGCAGTAACACACTGAAAACTCTTTACTCTTATGGCCACATCTTGCAACAAATTTATGGAACACTTGTGAAAAGTCAGTATCATAATTATTAAAGGGCCACCGCTGTAGTTATTCGAAAGAAAAGTTTCAGCCATCTTTTATAACACTTTTCTGTCTCCAGTTCTTGGTTTTCTCAGGTGTTTTACATATACAAAAATAAATAAATAACAAAGTTCCTTTATTTCCTAGTAAATATCCACAGTCTTGAAATTATTCTGGATAAGTCCATTCCTTCAATGCAATGGGACTGTTCCGTGTATATGAAGGATGGCCTTGTACATAAAACTCTTGCCTGAAACTTGCAATGTAAAAATTGAATTGCTCACGCTGTCCAAGATTCTCTCTCAGGTTCTTCTCTTATCCTTAATGTCTCATGTACTTTTAGCTTGTATGCTCCTTGGGACATGTCTACTTACTTGCATGTACACCACCTAGCATAACTGGCTGCTTGACTTGTTAGATGTTCTGACTTTTGGATTAGATTTACAGATGGGGCTGAAGTCCTATTTATTTTATACACTTTGCATATCTTTGTTGTAATCTGGGGTCACTGGATTATATTTTTTTCAAAAGGATTCTCACATGCCTTCATGAGCCTTTGTGGGAAGGGTGGGATAAATAAATAAATAAATAAAACATGGACAAAAATAGTGTGACCCACTTAAATAGGTAATTGCGGCACTCCCACAATACAGTGAGTTAATTCTGGGGAAAGGGGCCTGCTGGTATAGAATTAATTTGACTAATATCTCCCACATAATTAGAGAAAAGCAAAAGCAGATAATATTACTCTACATGTGCAGCACCTTCAATGCAGCCACTATGAAGGGGATATCTCCAGGTATCAGCTGAGGGATATGTGACTTAGTTATTATATTTTATTATTTAAATTTATACCCCGCCCTTCCATAAGGCTCAGGGCAGCTTACAACCTAGAAGATGCATAAAAAGATTGAAAATCCCCTTTAAACCCCACCCTAACTCCTAACCTCCCACTCTATCCCACCCATACAACCCTATCACTGCCTGTCAAAAACTTGGCCCAACAGAAGTGTCTTTCACCACTTCCAGGAGATGAACATGCTCAGGCTTAAACACAGATCTCCAAGGGAAGGGAGTTCCATAATTGTGAGACAGCCACTGAGAGAGCCTCTCTGCGAGCCCCTGTTGTAGAAACTCGATGGGCAGATGGCACCTGTTAGAGGGCACTCCTGGCTGACCTTAGAGTCTGTGACAGGACATGAGGGATAAGGTGGATCTTCAGATACTTGAGGCCCAAGTCATTTAGGGCTTTATAGATCAAAACCATCACCTTAAATTGTGCCGGGAATGCTATTGGCAGCCACTGCAGACTCCGGAGCACTGGTATAATGTGCTCCCAGTAACCCACCCCAAGAGAAATTGGGCTGCCATGTTCTGCACCTGCTGCAGCCTCCAAACAGTCATCAAGGGCGGCCCCACATAGAGTATGTTGCAGTAGTCCAGCTTCAAGGTTACAAAGGCATGGATGACAGTGGCTGATCTGAATCCGATAAAGATTGCAGACTTC
>QEPC01013055.1:982394-996313 GCA_003113815.1 Sphenodon punctatus
CCCCCCCCCCCCCCGTTCAACTTCTGAAAAAATAACAGAAAATTGCAAAAACAGCAGAAAAGCCACTGCCAGTACGTTTGCATGACACGTGAATCTCGGCAAACGCCCTGCTTCTGACACCGAGACTTTTTTTTAAAGTTCTGAGTGCCTGAGGAAGGGCCCTGTGTGGCCCAAAAGCTTGCTTATTTCCACCAACAACTGTTGGTCCAATAAAAGATATCATTCAAACCACTTTGTCTCTCTGCCAGTTGGGACCAACATGGTGACCACACTCTATCTCTGGATTAAGTTCTAGCATTGACACCACCAGTCAGCAATGGCCCCAATGCCTCCTGGCTCACTTTCACCAGCCAGAATGGATATGGAGCTAATTCACAACTGGTTGCCCCCACCATTCCAAGTATTTCCCCTGCATTGGTGGGCAAAACTAATTGTGCAGGATGTTTCAAGTCATCACTTAACAAAGTTGGGCATGGACACCAGGTCTCCCGACTTTCCGGTTTTCATGTTCTGGAACATGGTCCATGTTCATTTCCCTAGCCCAGAGGTTCCTAAAGTGGGGTGTGTGTGTGTCATACAATCTAGAGATGGGACTGCTGTCCCAGCTGATGCTCAATACTATGCATTGCATCTTTTTGTTGCTGTCTGGGATCATAGGACTTGATTTCACTTTCGAAATGGAGTCGCATGGAAAAACATTTGAGAACCATCGTAGCCTTCATATCATCCTTTTATCTATGATGCTGTAGGCAGAGGATATCCTGCCTTGGGGCTGGATTAAATGACTCTCATGGTCCCTTCCAGTCCTCCAATTCTATGATTCTGTCCCTTATAATGACACTGCATGGAGTTGTGCTGGGATTTGAAAATAACAATGCTTCTAATTAAGGCAGAACAAAAACTCAGTAGCTAGCCTTAAAGTGTCCTTCACCCTCTACTGACACATCACATCCTAATGGGATGCGTCACCATACATACAACACTAGGAAATCTCAGGGTTCCCCAACCTTAATATTGCAGCTGGTCATTCATGCCTAGTCAGGGCCAGCTGTGCCATTAGAAAAGCCAAGTCTTTGAGGAAAAGATGAGGAGGAGTGTATAAGTAATGTTTAAACTGTAGTAGCATGGCTGATTGCGCCCAGCTGTAGCTGGATTAAGGAATAATCCATAAAGGAGAAGAATTGGCAGGATACATCGCACGTACAGTTCTGTACATAAATGCCTTTTTAAAAAGCAGATATTGTACCCCGAGGACTGCCTATGTGACAGCAGAACAGCTGACACCTTCCCCATCATTCAGCACTCTGTGACCATGAGACACACCCAGAGCCTTGACAGACATTTCATCCTGGGGGCTGCAGCTTCTCTCCTGCTCGGCAGCTCTGTGCAGTGCGAAGTTAGGCAAATTGCTCTTCCTGTTGAACAAAAACCAGCCATGTCAATTTTGGCTCCATTCAAAATACAGCGCCAAAATTTTTTTCCTCCCCTCCTTCTCAGTCCCAACCAAGTGTCAGTTTGCTGTGGGGGTGGGAGGAAGGAAGAATAGAATATCCCCCTCCCATTGTTTCTAAAAGGGGGGTTGCAAACAATGGAAAATACTTATTAAAAATAGCACACTACAGAAGCCCTTAAGTGAGCACTATTAAAAAGTAGAGCTAAGAAAGTGAGTGCACCATAGCTATTTATATCCTGAACTGCAGCCTACTTGCTTCTAGTTTCATAACAGTCATGAGGCAGAAAAAGGCGTACGGTCTGACTTTCTGAAGAGACTTACAGTGATAGGAATAAGGCACAAGGCGCCTCCAAGGAAGATAGTGCTGGCTTTAACCTTTACATGGGTGAGAGTCCCATTGAAGTGAATTTCTCTCCTGTGCCAAGTGCTAGTGCTCTTACTATCTTTTTGGAGGGTCATGGAGTGAACGTGTACATTGTAGAAACTCTGTATATGTAGGTTTGTGTACTAATGAACAATCTTGGCTATCGCACATCAGCTTTTGTAATCACTTTAGTTCAGCGATACTTCTTAGGCATGATACAAGTGCTGTCAAACTTATAAGATGATGAGATTTTTTCAGCTACTTTTGGGCAAGTATGACCCACATGGTGGTGGTCAGTGCATATCTGATCCCTTGTGTCAGTTTATCATCATCATTGCCCATTTCTAATGTGGTGGTGGGTTCCACCAGAGAACAATTGTTTCCAAGATTCTGGTTCTGAACTTCCTTTAATGTGTGTGAGAACATTAAACCAATATAAAAATCACTGTTTCAGTGTTTTATGTTCTATGTGCTGGGATATATCTGCCCTTTACTTTTGCTGAGGATGTACAGGACTGTAATTAACTTGCAAGTGTTCCCTTTGGCATGAATAATACAACTAGAAATGTTTACAGATGAAGAAAAGAGATGCAGAGGAAAAAAATAATGCAGTTATCCTGAGGGAGATATACCTTTGCCTATGTTTTTGTATACCATCCATGTAGTGGTGTTTACCAGTCAGTTACCAGTGGAAAGTTAGTATCAGAGGAGAAAGTCACAAAGGGTCCTCACAACAGAACACCTGTGAAGGAGTTTGTGAAGCAAGGAAACTTCTGCTGAGCAACCTTGACAGAAACCCTGAGCATGGGTTTCCTTGCCTTGCAAACTCCATTCACGCAACATAGTTCCCATAGGGAAAGCAGCATGAGCTGTACTTCCTGTTGGCTGCTCCTGCTGGGAATCTTGATTAAACAGTGTGTTTAATTGAAAGGTAATAAAGCCCGAAAGGGAATTACATGTAAACCAGTGTCTGTGCCTAGCTTACTGAGGAGCTTAGGTGCAAAGCAGAGCATAGCCACAAGAGGGCGACAGCAAGCTCTTTCTTGATCTGTTCGCCTCTTCCACCCCACCCAGTGCCTAAGGGAACAGCGAACACAAATGACTGACAAAAACACCGAGTGAAATGAAAATGGGAAAAGGTCAGGTTTTTGTTTTGATTGTTTGCATTTGGTTTTTTCTTTTTATGACTTTTAACCACAGGAAATGTTCAAATGGACAGGTACTCCTGAATAGAAGTGTCCTAGAAATGGTGTGTGCTGTCATGTTTAGAATGGTACTACAGGAAGGGCCATACTAAGATAAATGGTGAAGTTTGTTTATTTTTTCTCTTAAGAAAAAGTGCCTTAAGTGAAATTAAACAGGTGAATTTGTGAGAAGTTGAATCACAGGAATAATTATTCCCAATGCTAAATAGGAGTTTGAGCACTTGCTAACTGTCTGTGCTTCCTTTGCATTTTCCTTGGGTCTCATCTGGAAATCAGGGATTGCCCTTACTCGACAGTATATTCAGAATAAAAGGCAGAGATAATTGCCTTCAGCTCAAAAGGGAAAGGTATTGTTTGTACTGAGTTCTCCCCATCATTTACTGAAAGAAAGACAAAGGAATTTGGCTTAACTGGTAACAGGGGAAGGATTGGTGAGTCCCCTCTGAGTTACCTGTTGTTAGAATAAAAATAGAAAAAGCCTCATTAATTATCCCTACCCTGCTGTTTCAAATTAAGGGCTGAGTTACAGCTCTCAAAACAAGTGGGGTGTGTGGAGGAGGAGACACATGCCTAAGTCATTGTGTCTAGAGGGGTTGCAACTGCCTAAGCAAGAGCAGGTATAAATTCCTCCAGGGGGCTAGGGGGTAGCATGTGGTACCTGTAGCCACTAGAATAATTACAGCCCAAACTGAGAAGTAGACAGTTCCACCCCTTAGCTCCTCTCAACCCCTGCCCTCTAACTATCAACATGTGCCCAAGTTAAATCAAATACCCCTACTCTCTCGTGCACAGATGCACTGCCCACCAATCAGAATACTTATGCCAAAAAGTACATGAGGTAGCAACCATTTTGAAATCTCAAGGCTGCAGTTCTTACTGGAGAGATGCTGTGATATAGGGTGGTCAGACATGCAAATTTTTAAGGACACTTATGAGAAAGGAGAATTGGTCACCTACCTCAGTGAATTCCTTTCTCCTCTGTCGACGGATAATCCTCGGCACAGGGTAGCTCTGCGGATGGTCGCCGGGAGGCAGAAGAAGAAACGCTTCACTGTGCTTGCGCGAAGAGCTATCCCCCGGCAATCCTCAGTCCATATCCAAACCGAGGGCATAGTCCTTAAACAAAACTTGAAACTTGACAACAGATTAACCATACCTGTAACTGTAGGCCTTAAGATCTGTGTAATAACAGGAATCCTATGAAAATTGACCATCCCCTAACAGGGACCAACCCCCTTTCCCCGCCCTTTAAAAAAAAATTAAAAAAAAATCTGTGCTGTTTGGCAGGGTGGGTCAGAGGATTATCCATAAACAGAGGAGAAAGGAATTCACCGAGGTAGGTGACCAATTCTCCTTTCTCCCTCTGTCTCCAGCTAATCCTCCGCACGGGATATACCCTGTCTCTTATACACATCTAGATGTGTATAAGAGACAGGTATGCAGGGAAGACCAGGTGGCCGCCCTGCAAATTTCGTCATAGGAGGCTCTTTGTTTAAAAGCATAAGAAGTAGCTGCATTCTAAACTGAGTGAGCCCATATCTGGATCGGAGGAACCTTGCTCTTTGCTTTATAAGCCTCCACAATGCACTGCTTCACCCATTTTGATAAAAGCGTCTTTGATGCTTTCAGCCCTCCCTGCCCTGGACTGATGTTGATAAACAGGGCTCTCGTGGATCTAATACCCCGAGTTCTTGCCAGGTAAACTTTTAGAGCCCTCCGTACATCTAACTTGTGCCATATTCTTTCTTTTGGGTGTTTTGGATTGGAGCAAGAGGAGGGTAAAATAATCTCCTGAGCCCTATGGAATAATGAATTAATCTTAGTAATAAAGGCCTGGTCTGTCCTAAGGATTACTGACTGCTCCTGGAAGACACAAAAGTTTTCTTCCATCGAGAGCGCCCCTAGTTTTGACACCCTTCTAGCTGATGTGACTGCCATGAGGAAGACTATCTTTAGGGATAGCAAGTATAAAGATACCTGCCTTAATGGCTCAAAAGGAGGTTTTGTCAAAGCGTCTAACACTAAGTTTAAACTCCAAGAGGGGCATCTGTGAACCACTGGTGGCAAGATTGCTCTAGCTTCCCTCAAGAATTGTTTCACAAGCTTATGGGATGAGACCCGTTTATTTGCCACTGCTCTGAGCACTGAGTCAATTGCTGCAGCCTGTCTTGCTAAGGTGTTAGGGCTTCAGGCCCCTCTCTAACCCGTCCTGTAAGAATTGTAAAATGCCTGAGATCTCCAATTTGCAGGGATCATAACCCCTCTGAGTAGCCCACAAAGCAAACGTTTTCCAAGTTGCTCCATAGACCCTTCTAGTAGCTGGTCGCTTGGCCTGTTGCAGGGTTGATAGGACTGCGTCCGAGTAACCCTTTTTTCTTCAAGGCTGAGCGTTCAAGAGCCACGCTGTCAGTCTTAATACGTGCAGGTTCTCGCATAGAATCGGGCCCTGGCTGAGACGATCTGGTCTCAATGGTAGCTTTGCATGTGTGATACTGAGCTCTATCAAGTCTGAAAACCATGGTCTTCTTGGCCACCATGGGGTTATCAGGAGTAGATACACTTGTTCCCTGATGCATTTTGACAGTGCCCTCGCTATCAGAGGCGTGGGCGGAAAGGCATAGAGTAAGCCCTTCGGTGTGATTGAGTGTCCACTGCCATTGCTGTTCTGCATGGAGTCTTGGAAATGAAGACCAGTAGTTGCGCGTTCTCTCGATTGGCGAATAGGTCCACTACCGGAAGCCCGAATCTTGTGACCAGGTCCTTGAAGACATCCCTGTGAAGGGTCCATTCGTGGGGATTGATTGATGTTTGGCTGAGCCAGTCTGCCTGAGTGTTGCTTTGACCCTTGCTATGTAGAGCCTTTAGGGACAGGACGTTCGCTTGTGCCCACGAGAATAACGTCATTGCTTCTCTGTGTAGAGCTGGAGCTCGAGCCCCCTTGGTGGTTCACGTAAGTCTTGGCTGTTACATTATCTGTATACACTAGCACGTGTCGATTGTGGAGAGTCTGTTCCAGGTGTTGTAAGACTAGTCTGATCGCCTTCAATTCCAGAACTGAAAATTGATACTGTGGGCCTGATCCCTCTTGCTCCATAGACCCTGAAGTGGTTTGGGTCCAGAGTGTGCTCCCCATCCCGAGCAGCTGTTGCAAGGGCCTGAGATGAAAACGGCCCCACTGCACCTGTCTGGTGCACGATATTAGGAGACCTAGGAGTTGGGCCAGATTCTTTAATCTTGCTCTCTTTTGATGATGTAATCAGAGCTTGAATCTTGTGTTGTCTGAGAGGTGGGATGAAGGCGGTTCCTGGGGTTGTATCTAGGATAATGCCCAGATGTTCCAGTCTGTGTGTTGAGGAGAGATGGCTCTTTTCCTTGTTGATTAGAAAGCCGTGTGAGTTGAGAGAGCCTATCGTTCTGTCCACATCTATTAGGATCTTTGCGTGTTAGTGAGCTCTGATCAGCAGGTCATCCAGATAGGGGAACAGATGGATCCCCTCCTGTCTGAGATTCGCTACCAGAGGTATCAGAACTTTGGTGAACATTCTTGGAGCCGACGACAGGCCGAACGGGAGAGACCTGAACTGGTAGTGCCTGTTCTGGTAGCAAAAACGGAGCCACTTCCTGTGTGGTTGCCAAATTGGTATATGGAGATATGCTTCCTGAAGGTCTAGGGAAGCCATCCAGACCCCAAACCTTAGGCTATGACAGATGGAAGCAACTGTCTCCATTTTGAACCTTTGTGGATTTACTGCTTTGTTTAACTGTTTCAAGTACAAAACAGCTCTCAAAGACCCTGCATTTTTGGGTACTAGAAAAATTATAGAGTACAGGCCCTGGCCTGACTGTTGCTGGGGAACTGGTTCTATGGCCCTGATGTTTAAAAGTCTTTGAATTTCTCCCTCATGGCACTGTTTTTCTCCTGGGAGTCTGATACGGGAGAAGCAATAAAGTCTTCTCGAAGAGGGAAAACTAGCTCTATACGGTAGCCATGGGATACCGTGCCTATGACTCATGCGTCTGCGACCGACTTTCCCCAGAGTGCTGCGAAAAGTTGTAGCCTGCCCCCTAACTCCAACTCCTCTGCATAGTCATGCATCTTGTTTGTGTTGGATGGGGCTGGGGTTCTTTTGCTTATGCTTCTCAAATCTAGGCCCCTGTCTGTTGCCCCTGCATCGAAAGGGCAAGTTTGTTGGTGACTCTCTAGATTGTCCTTGAAATTTTCTGAAAGCTCCAAACCCTCACCTGGGTTTGTATGATGTGTTAAGAAAAAACCTTTTCCTTGCCCCTACTTCTTGTAGGTTCTTGTGCTTAGTTTTGTCATTTGCATCTGCGAGCACCTTGTCTAAACATAGGCCAAACAACTTTAGACCCTTATACGGGGCTGCCACTAGTAGGCTCTTGGCAGTGATGTCCCCCTGCCGGGACCTGAGCCACAGCCTCCGCAGACACAGAGCTAGCAGACACAGAGCTAGCTAGTGCTCGTACTGCCCATCCCATGGAATCCATCGTGGTGTCTGCCAAAAAGGCCGTTACCAGAGAGATGCGCAATGAGATGACCTGGACCCTCTTATCTGTAATCTCTGGATCTTGTGCCTCCAGCATCCAGGCTAGCAGGGCTCTCGCCACGTAGGACAATAGGATATTGATTGTCAGAGAGGAAGCCATGAGGTCCAGACCCCTGCGAAGGGCTGTGTCTATGGCCCTGTCTGTGGGGTCCCTAGGATAGCAGTCACTCTCGGTGGGAAATACGGTTTGTCGGGCTAGAGAAACTGCCGCTGCATCCACCTTTGGGTTCTTAAACATTGGTTCCTTCTTCCTGGAGAAGGAGTACAGGGAGAACTGTTTTATTCATCCTCTGGTTCTTATCCGGGTGTTTCCACTCCTGCAAGACCAGTTTTTTGAAAACTTTGTCCAGGGGCATCCCTGCCTCTCTCCCATGGAGGGAGGGGATGTAATTCCTCTCCTCTTTCTCTTGGGAATCTGAGGAGTCCTCCTTTCCTGGCTTTTCCACTAGCTGGAGGGTTTTAGAGACCTGGGCCATAAATTCCTCCTAATAGCTGAGAGGAAATTGTCTGTCTCTGTCTCTAGGGTCAGGTAACACTTCCTGGGAAGTTGATCCTTGCACCTCATCCCACTCCTGCCCTGAATCTATCTCTGAGGCTGATAGAATTAGATCCTTCTCCATCTCTCTGCGCCTTTTAGGCTGGGCCACCCTGGGGCTGTCCTCCGAGGAGTCAGAGGTCTCTAACAGTTTCGTCCTGGCGCCCCCTTGTGGGCCCTTTTGCCTCTTGTTTCCCGCCTTATGCGAGACTTTCCCCCCCTTTGGTCTAACTGCTCCCGGGGAGGGGATTCTATGAGGGGCTTTAGTCAGTAACTCACATAACTTGTCCAGTGAGTGTAGAATTGTTTCCATCGTGGATGCCAGGAAGGGCATGTCCACCTGTGGGCTCTCTTGCTGAGCTGCTGCTTGCTGCACTTCATTTTCTTCAGACCCCTCCATGTCAGCCCGCGCGACAGCACTATTCGGTGCTGTTCCTTGGCGGGGGGAGGCTAATCTGGGCTCCTTCCTAGGTTGTCACTGCACCCCGCTCTCCCCTGTTCCCAGGCACTTTCGTGGGAACCGGCTGGGCGCTCTGCGTTCGCCCGATGATTGGTGAAAACGCTGCCCTTTTGAGCCCCGCCCGCTCGCTCCTAATTGCCTCTATAAATCCTGGCTGCAAGCTCTTTTTAACTAACTTTTGATCTTCTTTCTTTTTAGGTTCCGGAGAGGAAGAAACTCTGTACCCGACGGCCTGAAGGCAGAAGACGGACTGAGGATTGCCGGGGGATAGCTCTTCGCGCAGGCATTTTCTTCTTCTGCCTCCCAGCGGCCATCCACAGAGCTACCCGTGTGGAGGATTAGCCAGAGACAGAGGGAGAAATACAGGTTGCAGGGCTCCATTGGCTCCAGTGCAGTCCTGCAACCTGTATTTCTCATAAGTGGCCTCTAAAATTTGCATATCTGGTCACCCTACTATGATAGCAGTGGCTAACAGTGAAAGGAGTGAAAATTAAGGGTACTGCTCTCTGCCCCCATTCCCCACATTTTTACACCATTGTGTACCGTTCACATTCCATTTCAACCTGTCAGTTACATGTGGCATATGGTGGAGGTGGGAGGGATCGTGGTTACCTCATTTACACGTAGGGCATTTTTAGACATAACAAAGACTGGGTGTCAAACCCCCTAAGCATGTGTTTGATCATTGTGTGTAAGCACCATAACAATCCCAACACCAATTTGGCCACCCATGGAACATGCAATATGAACCCCATTGCATCACAAGGACAATTTGTGTGTTTCGGCTGAACGCGTGGCCAACGTCGTATCTAATGATATCACATGGCGTGTTAGCACGTACAACACAGGGAATGAGGTGGCAGTACTTGCGTGCTGAGATTGGGTGGTGAGCAAAACACCAATTTGCCCCAAGATGGGCTGTGTGTCTAAACAGCGCCACATAGTGAACACAGGGCCAAAACGGTGTTCATATCAAGGTCAAAACACACATTCAGACCCCTGTTGACGTTATGTCTAAATATACCCATAGAGTTCCTTGCTTTGTGACTGGGAAGGAGGTTTATGGGTAGGGTTGCCACCCATGTATGTTTTTCTAGGCCACTTATGAAAAAATACATATTTCAGGGCCTGCATTGGCACCCATGACACCCTGCAACATGTATTTTTCATAAGTGGCTTGGAAAAATATACATAGGTGGCAACCCTATTTATGGGTGCCTGTTAGGCTTGCCACCTCTCACAGTTTGACCCTGAGATGCCCATAAGCCAGTGGCAACCCAAATGTTTGTGTTGAGGTGAGAGGTCATCCCATCAAGGGCAGGGGGAAATAGTATGTGCACGGAAATGTTACCTTCATTCCTATGTTCCCTGTCGGAGCACAGGAAATGAGTGCGTGGTTGGGCCCTTGTTTCCAGAATGGAAAAATTGTAGGACTCTTAGGCCCACTCTTGAGAATGCTCTTGAGAATGAACTCCTTGCTCTGGCTAGTGTAGCTTGGGCTCAAATTGATGTTGCAGTTTGTCTGCCATCTCCAGGTATGTGGTGTTGTGGAGGGCACACTTCTCGACTGGTCACCATTAAAACAAAACTTTTGTAGTAATACTCATACTTGTACAATCCACAACCTCTTAAACCTATGACCTTTGGCCCATCAACCTATCCATGGATATACTGCCGCTCCAACACCTTTTGGCTTTGGAAGTCTGGCTAATCAGATGCTCGTGGTCACTAACGATCACCTATTCAGTGGTAGCAGTTTATTGTTGCTGTCTGCTGTGGTGCATTCCCAAGTGGAGGTAGGCAGTCAGTCATGTTTTTTTTGTTCTACGCAGCTTATGTGTGTAGTTGGAGGGTTGTGGTAGGGTGGGTGGGGGGCGGTTAGAGTTTCTTATATTTTAATGTTTTTTATGATTTGTAAGCTGACCTGAGCCTTTGCAAAGGGTGGCATCGAAATTTAAATAAATAAAATAAATGTGGCTCCAGAAATAATTCAGACTGAAGATTATTCACCCCTCACTAATTCTGGCACAAATCCACACTGAGTGTGAAATTCTTGCTACTTCTACACTCCTTAATGATCCCTGGTTCTCTACTACCTGATGCAACAGGGTGCACGGGAGGGAGGGGCATTGAAATCCAGGCAATTCAGCAGCCTTGTGAATTACATGGCTAAAGGACAAGACAAACTCAGATTAAGGAACAAAACTGTGAGTTTGTGAGGGGAAGGTGCTGTGTTAATGAATCCTTGGTCTCACTTCTCTTTCATATCACATTAAATGAATTGATTTAAATTCCATGTTTCTGCTTAATTGACACCATGTGTCTACCATGAAACCTTGTTCCCTCTCTCTCCTTGGGCTAGTCATTAGGGCTCTTAGATTATTTTGCTTCTCAGCGTATCCATCAGTCATTTTACAAACACCTTCTTCCTTTCCTCTGAAAGGAGTGACCTTGAGTTCTGCCAACAAATGAAAATCAGTATCCATGGGCTTTGTTGTGTGGCTACCTGTGATATCATTGCTCTAATCCTGTCTCTCTCTTTAGTTCTCTCCAGCATGTATTATTAGATTTTCCTTTTCTAATATCACTTTGCAGCCCATGGATGTCGAGATCTGACAAAGCAGTCCTCTAGGATGTGTAATGAATGGCACAGCAACAATAAACCTTTGAGAGCTCTTGTTTGTCCTTTCATAGAATCGGCTCTGTGCAGCGTTAGCACTTTTCTAAAAGGTTATAGATCGGAGGAGGTCACCAGCCAGCAAAGAGATCCTGATTACCCTGTGAGGCTGTATAGCATTTCTAGTGAGGCACGGAAAGAGTAACCCACAGACCTCCCAAGGGGTCAGCTCTTGTTTCTCCCCCGTTACATAGACACATACAGTAAATGAAGCTTAATGTCAAACAATGAACTTGTGCTTTGTGTTTAATTTACTTGTATTCGGTTTTTTGTGTAAGGCTAAAATGTTAGCATTAGCTAAAATATTAATTATCCACAAGTTATGCTGCTCGTAGGCAGCTAGGAAAAGCGTGGAAGTTCTGACAGGGTTACAACGTTCTCTATTTAATTTCCTTCTACCTCTGTTTTATTTCCAAATTCATACCTGAAATTTCTACAAGTGATTAGGACTGCCTGTTGTTGCTTGTAGGAGAGAGGTTTCCAGGTCTTCCTTTTGACTTACCTATTGTTTTGGTGATCTAGGTTTTCATTATTTATCATCAAATAATGATAAACAAATAAAGGTGTCTATGGTGAGGAGGAGTGTTCTCTGCGACCATACCGGTGCTGTGGAACTCTCTCCCGGCGGGGGACTGCCTCTGCTCGGATCTCCTTGCCTTCTGGCAGCACTGTAAGGCTAGGCTCTTCTGCCAGGCATTTGATGGAGGATGCGGGTGGGGGGAGAGTGTTCTTTTTCTGGGGTTTCTCTGTTTACTATTTTACGCACTTATTGAGTTTTATGGTGGGGGAAAATTTTTAGATTTCAAAATTTGGAATTTTATATGGTTTGCTGATTTTTAGGTTTATAGATGTGGTGTTTTTTGTATTGAGATTTAAGTTGGCCCTGAGCTCCAGGAGGGGTGGGGTAGAAATGTATAAAATAAAACATAAATATATTGTAAGACTGATCACCTCCCCCACTCTTGGGTATTTTCACATTTCCTATGTCATTATGTTTGTGTTATTTTTAAAACCTGGGGTGTTACTCCAGCTTCTTATAGGGTAGCAGCCATCCTGAGTTTGGCATGTAGCCAGACTCATGTTGACATATGTACACAAACTCAGCCTACTGTAGCGTGTGGAATCATGTTTATATTTGTGCTGTAAGCCCTTAAGGGTTGGGACTGGATTTGAATGTGTACAGCACCTGGCATATTAGAATCCTGATCCAAAACCGGGAACCCTACAATACTCTCATAACACAAATCAGCCTGTTTAGTCCTTCAACCTGTAAACACTTGTTGTCACACCACGAGCCATGCCATTAGTGTTTGCATCTTTGCCTTTGGAATAATAATTGAATTACTTTCATACACAATCCAAACG
The DNA here is from genome assembly GCA_003113815.1 of Sphenodon punctatus. Classification (NCBI taxonomy): domain Eukaryota; kingdom Metazoa; phylum Chordata; class Lepidosauria; order Sphenodontia; family Sphenodontidae; genus Sphenodon; species Sphenodon punctatus. The sequence goes on from QEPC01013055.1 coordinate 995,019, forward strand.
AGCTGATGGAGGGGACTACTTCTCTGAATGTTGCTCCTGGAGAGAGCTTTGGCTCTGAATGAGACTGTTTAGAAAGTTGAGGACTGTTCAGGCCCTTCTCTACACATCCCCACCTGATGTGTCGACCATGTACCATGCCCAAGTTACTCATGCATGGAAATCCTTTGGGTCTTGCTGACTTACCTCCTCTCTCTTTGGGTTACCAGTGGAAAGGAGCAATGAATCTCGGGGGGTCAATTTTTAGAGAACCGTTTTTAATTCTAAAACTTGTAATTGTCTGTCTTGGGACCTTGAGGCATGTTAGAACTTGAATACAATATATATCACAACCTAATGGGTAGCATTATATATGAAATTGTGTAAACTGAGGCTAATTTACAAGAGTAAAGGCTGCGCTTTGGCTAATACCTTGAGAAAATATTCAGTGCATTAGTTACATGGCACTTGTAATGCATATTTTAAAACTTAGATTCTTAATAGCCACATGCCTGCCTTTGTAAATTAGACTTCTGTAGTTCATGCAAAATAAGGAACTGTTATGCATGCACGGAAAATGTTATGGAGAATACAGTCAGTGCATATGCAATTTGAGGAAGTTACAGTGAACTGAAAAGGGCTTAAAATGGAAGAGAGAACTCATATCTGCTATAATGAAGTATGCAAATATACTAGTATCAAGATAAAAGACTTCTATAGTGATTTTAATAGCATAAATATAAATACGGGTGAATCTGTATGTTATAACATTCCATTAATTTGAATTGGCAGACTTTCCCAAGTTGTGCTTTAGAACTAAAAAGTAAAAGACCACAGCTGCTTTTTTCTTTAACACGCACACACGCACCCCTCCCCCCCGAGGGGAGGGGGGGGGGAAATGGTATTCAATTATTATTATTATAAACATTTATATAGCACCAGACATGTGCCTGGTGCTGTACAGTAGGGATGGGCGAACGCGGTTCGGTAGTTCGGTGTTCGGCCCGAACTCGGCTTGTTCGGACAACCGAACACGAACACGAACATGAACACACCAAACGTAAACGAACACCGAACATCGAAATGGCGAACACACTGAACGGAACCGAACACCGAACGACGAAAATGGCGAACACACCGAACGGAACCGAACACCGAACGACGAAATGGCCGAACAGTTCATTCAATTCGAATCGCGTTCGGTTGTGTTCGGGTGGCTAAAACATGGTCTTCTGTCAGGTCACTGGAAGGCCAAATGTAGCAGGGAGGGGGAAGTCATTTGACTCAGCTAGGAGCAGACTTCCAGGCACCAGGGGTGG
>QEPC01013055.1:1004545-1075452 GCA_003113815.1 Sphenodon punctatus
CGAACGCACGACCTGCCCGAACAACCGAACACGAACGGCCGAACACGAATGCCACCGAACCGAACGGGCGAACACGAACGCGCGATACGACCGAACGACCGAACACGAACACACGAACCGAACGCGGCCGAACCGAACGGCCGAACACGAACCGCGATCTGTTCGCCCATGCCTACTGTACAGAACATAGAAATAGATGCGGTCCCTGCCTGTGGCTTGTATTAAGTTTCCACTAATCATCCTCATTTAATGGCCATTTCTGTAAAATGTAGGTTAATGTGTAATCATGAATAAAGAGCTATGACTTCAAGCTTCCAGTAGTCTAGTGTTAAAGGGAATTTTCCTCTGAGGCTCTGTGGCTGATAGACAATGGGACCACCAGGTCCCAAGTGAAGTTTGATCAGTGATAAGTACAGGAGGAGCAGGCCTCTGTTTTGTCTGGTTCTAGCTGTCTTTTCTAATCTTGTTTTGTGTTTAAATGGAGCATGTTCCCATACCAGCCCACCAGAGAATTACCATGGTCTTGTTCACACACTACAGTGGGAGGGTTACCAGGGCTGGTTCCAGATTTCTGTGGGCCCTTTGGCGACAGTATCAGTGCCCCACCCTAATAGTTAACACTAACAGGGGATGGAACTTTCAGTTTCTGATAGATCCGAAAGTACCCAATTAATCAGAAATTTCAGTTCTTTTTTGGTATCTGTTGTTTCGGTTTCTTTTGCATTGATTTTTGTTTTGTATTTTTAACATTGCGATTTGTCCCCATTGACTTGAATGGGCAAGCCACAATGTTAAAAATCCAAAACAAAAATCAATGCAAAAGATCCGAAATAACCAATACCGAAATGAGAACCAAAATACATGAGAACTGAAAGTAACTGAAACCAAAATTTTGCCTAGAGTCCCGCCTCTAACACCCACCCAAGCACCTGCTGCAGCGTGCCATCCTCTTCCCCGCAGCATGGAAACTGCTGAGATGTGCACACCCATCCGAGGCACTCCAGAGCTTTACTGCTCCACAGGTGCACTTGGGGAGGATAGGGGGAGCTGGTGACTCATAGGCAGGCCACAGGCTACTGGTGCTCTGCTTGGACTTGAAGCCTAGCCCCATGGACATCAGGGAACACTGGGCAATACTAGCGCCCTGCCTGGACTGCCTTTCGCCAGCTCTCCCACAGTGCAGAGATCTTGATCCCAAACCTTCTGCCTACCCCCCTGATTTGATTCTTACACGGGACAAAGCAAGCTCCCTTTGGTCACTTACATTACGTGTGAAAGATCTCCCCACCAAGGTGCTTTTCATGAGATGCTGTGTACTGGCAGCATTGCCCTGCACACACCCCTATGCCTGCCTAGCAGGTGGAACGGGATGGGATTGTAGCAGGCTGCCACAGCAGTGGCAAAGCAGCAAGCGAGCGAGCTGGGAGCCAGTCAACAAGAAGGGGGGAGAGTGTGCGGGCCGGGAGGGTTGAGGAAAGACCTACGCCATCACTGGGAGTCTGGTGCAAAGGTGAATGCCTGCAGAGAAAGCCGGGAGGAGTGGGGAGGTGGAAGCAGCAGCAGCAACTGCCCAGGTGGCAGCAGCAGCAGCAGCAACTTGCCCAGGGGCAAGCCCGTGGGCCCCCCGAAGGCTGTGGGTCCTCAGCAAATGTCAGACTTCTTTGCTGACCCCTGGTGCCGGCTATCAGGGTTACAGCAAAGCAATTGTGTGTTGTCCCTGAGATTCTTTTGACTGTATAAATGTTCAGAAGCATATGCTAAGCAACCCCACACTCCCTGTTGCTACCTGTTGGGGGGTGGGGTTAAGTCAGAAGTTGGCATAGTGACAGTATACATACAAAAAAATATTTTCCATTAACCGAGAAAATGAATGCACTATTGAGGCACTACTTAAAATCATTTCTTTTCAATTACTAAATCAAGAAGTTATTGTGTGTGTGTGTGTCTTATATTATTTTATATTTCATATCCATTATAATCAGATAATTGTTTTAATTGGCTTTATTGTTTTGAATTAGTTACTGTAGAAATTGCATGCTCAGTGGAATGACACTGAGGAAGCTGCCAGGAGGACCTAGAATGCAGAGAGGCTGGGTGGAATGATGTGGAGCAGGCCCGTGGGAGTGGTTGAAATGGGGGTGTGGGAGTGAGTGCAATGACGGGACTGGCACATTTTATCCCACCCCCAACACATACACACACCTCTACCCCTTTTTTGGCATTCCACCCCCTTCCTACTCTTCCTTTATTTTAGAGATGCAGCTCTATTGTATGCTTTACTGCCTCCCAGTAAGGGCTATTGGCATTCACAGAGTTCCATTGTTTTCTATTGGCATTCATGTTGCATCTGTTGTTTCCAATGTGCAATCCCTATTCATTTTAGTATGTCTCCATGTATGCTCTATGCTCTGGGCGAATGTAGGGTGGGGAAGGAGTCCAAAGCCACAAGAGCAGGGAATGCAACTTGCCTTGTCTTCTTCTAAGCAAGTTGCAGTGAACTTCTTTCCTTCTTTGTGTTCTTCCCAAAACCTCAGTCATCAAGGGCAGCCCCACGTAGAGTGCATTGAAGTAATGCCTTGTAAAGAAGGTTCTTCGAGATGGCTCCCGACAACTGGGTTGTGCATGCTCACCCTATTCAAACAATAGACCACGTGATGGTCTCGAGTTCCTCTAGTATAAAAAGCAATCTTCCCCTCACAGTTCTTTCTAACCTTTTCTAGGAATATAAGAAAAAAATTCCATGTGGGGCTGGAAGGGTGGTGGTTATGAGAATGTTAGGAGTCATCTCGAAGAACCTTGTTTACAAGGCAGCAACCTTCTGTTCTTCTACAAGTGACTCCTCACGGACCCTTTTTATAAGGCTCTGCCGGGTGGGGGACGGTTCATGGGTGCACCGGTGCATGGGCATACCCCGCATGTGTGTATGCACATGGCCGTACATGCATCCCCACTCACCCCTCACTCATCCGCCCCCACGGAGCAACTGCCGTTTTCCATGGTTGGTCTGCGCATGGGGATGAGTTGGGGGTGGATGGGGATGCATGTTGGGCAGACACGCGCATACACCCCTACTCACTGCATGCACACCATTCACACGGGGCTCCCCCACCTATGAACACACAGCGTGGGGGCAGGGTTTGGGGGCAGGACTTGGCTTGGGGGCAGCAGCCTGAGAAGGACCTAGGGGTGCAAAATTCCTAAGTCTGGCCCTGATCTAGCCTTGAGGTAATGAAGGTGTGAATGATGGTGGCCAGATCTGAATCAGAAAGATAGGGTCTCAGTAACCAAACCCTTTCTGGGTTACAAATGGCAAGGCTAAGCCTCCAACAATACTGAAATCATTATTCCAGAGTCTTCACGTTCTCTGTTTATTCTGTTTTCAATGATGGATCAAAATAATGGCACAAACTTCAAATGTATGCTTAGTGGCCAACCAAAAACAGGCATCTGTTTAGAAATTGCACACCAGGTAATCCAGGATCACCTTCTTTTCACTTCCGATTTCCTCTGCTTCCTCCCAGCAGTATCTCCTTTTCCCCAAGACACCCAAACAGTGTGCCTCAGTTTCCCCCAATCTTTGAAGACCAATTCTGTGCAGTTTAAAGTTTTAAATGACAGGAAGAAACCACACAATTGCTTTGAATTACTTTGAAGTGCTTGGGTGTGTTCAGTTCGGAGAAGACTAAGGGGGATATAATATATTTGAAAGGCTGTGACAAAGAAGATGAGAATCAGTTCTCAGAGAGCAAGACAAGCACAGAAAGGGAGATCTATAGACTGAACTTTAGGCAAAGCGTCCTGGCTGTATGGACAGTCTGGCAATGGAACTGGCTACTGAGAGAGGTCATGAATTCTTCATCATTGGAAGTTTTTAAGAAGTGGATCACTGAGCATGTGTGGGGGATTATCTAGATACCAGTAAATCCTGTACCAAACGGGGCGGGACTCAATGACCCTCATGGTCTCTTACAACTCTGTGATTCTATTGCTGAAGTATAAAAAAGAAAAGAGAAAAAGATGCCCTTTAAGCTAACTAACACTGGGTATACTGTTAGGCCCTGAAACTGTTTCAGAGCTTCCTGTTCCTGGAGCTGGTCAGGACAGGTTATACTCTCAACCCTGCAATTTATTCTCAAAAAGAATAAATGTTCTGAGATTAAGAAGGCAGTCCTCCCCCATTGAATTCAATGGGAGCTGGGCCATTGACTTCAGTGAGGACATAATTGCACTCACTGCCCTGTTGACCTAAGCACTTTGTTTTGCAGATTAAATCAATCAATTTAGAGACAGTGAGTGGGGTTGCAGGTTGTTACCTGTTCTGCCTTAAGCACTCCTGTTTTGCTCTGGGTGCTGCTGAGGCTGCAAATAAGCCATTGGAGAGCTCTTTGCAGTCCTGGACATTTTGGAGATCCCCCCGTAGTTGATGCCTATGAATGGGGGGGGGCGCTACCGTCCCCTTGCCGCCCCTCCCCCCCAATACCTGCCACTGCATTAGCGTATCCCAAGGGGTAATAAACTCACTACCCCCAGGCGTAATGGTTGAACACAACAAATACCATAGGGTTTTTCTTGAGATAGTCCTGAGTGAACAGGGCTAATATCAAATGCTGGCACTGGCAGAGGTACTTGCAAACCTCTTAACTGAAATAAAAATCATCATTCTCCCATTTCCTAGAGGTTGATGTGAGAAGTAATTACAAATCATACCACTGTTTGTTCTCTTTTTTCTGTCTCCCCTGGCCTGCCACTACTGGATTTGTTTATCAGTCCTTGGTCTTTATTCATTCTTTCTGAGTCTTGTATTTCTCACACCCTAACCTCCCACTAGTAACAGCAGATACACCAAGAACACAGATCCACAATACAAGGAACCTGTTTATTACATGCCTTGACTAGGATGGCAGCAAAGAAGGTTTTCTTCTCCACTATCGTAGCATCTGCAACGTCTCGTCCACTGTACCTGTTCTGGGTGGTGAATGGCCTGACTAATGTCTGCTGTGTACTCAAGTCATATATTACCCGATGGGAACTTTTTATTAGCTACCTTGCAGTCAAAATTGCTCATATTCACCACTGCTTGGGTGCTGCTGCTACTTCAACTGTAGAGTCAGTTGTCAGACACCCTTAAAACTGCCATGGTTGGAACCCTGCTCAAGAAACCATCTTTGGATGCTGACTCCCTAGCCAGATATCACCCTATCTCTAACCTTCCCTTTTTAGGGAAGGTTATTGAACAGGTGTTTGCTCCACAACTTCAGGGTCTTCTTGACGTTACTGGATTCCCGGACCCATTTCAGTCAGGTTTTCGTCCATGGTATAGCATGGAGACTGTGCTTGTGGCCTTATTTGATGATCTAGATAGACACAAGGGGACAAAAAAGGACTTTATACAGACCCTGCCAAAAAACAAGAAATAACACCAAAAGAGAGGGTCTTGTAAACAATAACAAATTTAAATCCCTTAATAACACATATTGAGATTGATCATCATCCCCTCAGGACCTTCCCTGTGGTGTCCTGCAAGGTTCTATCTTGTCTCCCCTCTTGTTCAATGTGTATCTGAGGCTGCTGGGTGAGATCGTTTGGAGTGAAATGCCATCAATATGCTGATGACACGCAGCTCTGCAGTGTCTTCTTCATCCAACCCAGGTCCTGCAATCTTGGGGCTTACCCAAAGCTACGGATGGACGAACGCGTTTCGGAAGTTCGGACTGAACTTGACCAGTTCGGTCGACCGAACCGATTTTCCGAACCGAACTCGATTTTCGAACTGAACCAAACCAAATTTCCGAACTTGGCTCTGTTCGCCCATCCCTAAAAGATAATTTTCCATTTAGTTCAATGAGGTTTGAATTTCCGAACTTGGTTTGGAAGTTCAGAGTTCGGACCATACTTGAATAGTTCGGTCAACCAAACCGAATTTCCGAACCGAACCAAACCGAATTTCCGAACTCAGTTCTGTTCGCCCATCCCTACTCAAAGCCTGGCTGCTGTTGGGGATTGGATGTCGGTGAGCCTATTGAAGCTAAATCTAGACAAGACTGAAGTGATGATGACTGGCAGACCTTGTGACCTGGAGAGGATTGGGGTACCTGTCATGAATTCTAGCCCCCTCTGGTTCCAAGGTTTGCAGTCTTTGAGTGCTTCTGGATCCCTTGCTGTGCCTGAAAATCAGGTTGCTGTGGTGGCCATGAGCACTTTTCACCAACTCCATCTGCCGAGGTGGCTGCGACCTTTTCTTTCTGATTCAGATCTGGCCACTATCATCCACACATTGATTAACTCAAGGCTAGATTACTGCAATGTGCTCTACGTGAGGTTGCCCTTGATGACTGTTTGGAGACTGCAGCTGGTACAGAATGCAGCAGCTTGGCATCAATAGGTAACCATGAGCACATTACGCCTGTGCTTTACGTTCTGTGCTGGCTACCTCTAGCTTTCTGAGCGCCTGCCTGACCATAGGGATGCAAGACCAGTTCGGATGGTCTGTCCCCGGAGACTTATGGATCCAGAAGGATTACTGAGTGCTCTGGCGGAGATACCTGGGGATCTTGATGGTCGCTCCATCTATGACCTCGTGACCTTTTGGGAAAGCTGGCTGGCAGGTGTCATCGATAAGGTGGCTCCCAGGCATCTGCTTCCAGCACTTCGGCACTGCAAGGCCCCTGCTCCGTCATTCATGGAGGAACTGCAGGGGCTGAAGTGTGAGGGTTGGAAGTTGGAGCCCCGATGGCATCATACTCACGATCAAGCCAACTGGTTGCAGTATAGAGTGTAGTTAAAAGCCTATACTTTGGCATTGTGAGCAGCAAAGAAGGGATTCTTTGCTTCCCTCATAGCATCTGCACAGTCTCGTCTGGCGGATCTGTTCCAGGTGGTGAGAGGTTTGGATGGTCCAGCCTCTCTCTGCCTGGATATGGATTCATCTGCAGGCTGTTGTGGCATGTTTTTGGTGTATTTTGCAGATAAAATTACTCGTATGGAGCATGACTTTGTCTGCATCACTTTGGACGCAGTGGCAGAGCTGAGGGAGAAGGGGGTAATGCCCTGTCTGGTCAGGCTTTGTGGGAGGAGTTTCAACTGGTGACGCATGCCGAGGCAGCGGGTGTGCTTGGGTCTGTGTGGGTCACAACTTGTGAACTAGATGTTTGCCCATCCTGGCTGGTAAGAGCTGTCAGGGAGACATTGGGGCCAGTACTGGTGGGTGTGATCAATGCCTCCTTGGGAGGGGAGCGTGCTGGGTTGCCTCAAGGAGGCTGTGGTTCAGCCTCTACTCAATAAACCATCTCTTGACGTTGGCACCCCGGCGAGTTATTGGCCTTTCTCTAACCTTCCCTTTTTAGGAAAGGTTATTGAATGGGTGACAGCCCATCAGCTGCAGTAACATCTAGATCGCACCGGTTTTCTTGATTCCATGCAGTCTGGCTTTCGTCCAGATTATGGCACAGAGATGGCGCTTGTGGCTTTGGTTGACTACCTCCTCATGGAAGTAGACAATGGTCGTATGACCTTGCTAGTTTTATTAGATCTATCAGCAGCTTTTGACACTGTGAATCATGAGATGTTGGTGACGCGTCTGTGGGATTTGACCAGGTGGACAGAACCCTTTTACAATAGTTCCATTCTTGCCTTATGGATAGATCTCAGCGGGTGGTACTCGGGGATTATTCATCTTCCCCGGAAGGCCTTCCATGTGGGTGCTGCAGGATTCCATTCTGTCCCCTCTCTTGTTCAATGTGTATATGAAGCCGCTGGAGGAAGTGGTCTGTAGCTGGGGGGTGGGGTGGGTATCAGTACATGGACGATACCCAGCTGTATTTCTTTTTCATCAGACACAGGCCCTGCTGTCTCTTTGCTGTCCTGGGGTTTGGCAGCTGTGGGGGACTGGATGAGGCTAAGTCGGTTGAAGCTCAATTCCAATAAGACAGAGGTGATGGTGGGGCCAGTGATCTGGATGAGGGGATCTCCCACATTATTGAGGCCATTTGCCCTCCTTTGGTTCCATTTGTGCGGAGTCTGGGGGATGCGCCTGGATCCACAGCTGAGCCTGGATCTCCAAGTGTTGCCAGGGGTGCCTTTTGCCAATTACATCTGGTGAGACGGCTCCACCCAGTGTCTTGGACTCCAGTCTCACCACCATCATCCATGCATTTGTAACCTCGAGGTTAGACTATTGCAACGCGCTCTATGTGGGGCTCCCCATGGTGACGGTTTGGAAGCTGCAGCTGGTGCAGAATGCAGCAGCCCGGCTGCTTATCAGCATTGGCCGTAGAGAACATATTCAGCCAGTGCTTCACACTCCGCGCTGGCTGCCTATTGTCTTCTGGGCCAGATTCAAGGTGCTGGTTTTAACCTTTAAAGCCCTACACCAGGGGTGAGGAACCTCAGGTCTGGGGGCCAAATTTGTATGTGGCCCCTTTCCAGTGCCTGGATCTAGCCCCTGGATCCAGTCTCTACTCCCAAGCATGGAAAAAATGAGCTCAGGATAATGGGGCAGAGAGGAGGACATGCACACAAGGGTTGGGGACAGATCCACAGTACAGATCCATGATCTGAGCCCTCCTTTTCTTGAATACACCTGCTAAACACCCCCGCCCCCAACCTGTATGTGTCCCTCAAAGCTTGTACTTATTTTCAATGTGGCCCCTGGTACAGAAAAGGAGAGCGTCCAGGGATGCTCTCCTGGAGGACCTATGGCATCGGCGGGTCCATACTGACAGGAGGGCGTTCTCGGCGGCTGTGCCATCACTATGAAATGCCCTGCTGGTGGAGGTTTGCCTCAGCCCGGATCTCCTGGCTTTCAGACGTAATTGTAAGACCTGGCTCTTCCGCCAAGCATTTTGTGGGTAAATGGGGGAGGGGAATTGGCTTAGGGCTGTCTCTTATACACATCTAAATGTTTGTCACAGACCAGTGTTGTTTTAGTTTAAGATTTATATTATTATGATTTTTAAAAAATTTCTATTGTATTTTATATTTGTATTTATTTTTATGTTGTGAGCCGCTCTGGGATGCCAGAGGTGAGAGGAGCTGGATATAAAGTTTAACTAAATAAAATAATAATAAAATATTTCAAGGTGCTGGTTTTGACTTTAAAACCCTAAACAGCATGGGCGCCATGTATCTGAAAAAGCGTCTTTCCTACCATGCTCCACCATACCCCCTGTGGTCAGCTGAAAGTGCTCTCTTGCGGTTACCACCCACCAATCCTTTCCATACGACAAGGGCCCGCAGAGAGGCGTTCTTGGTTGCTAGCCCCGTATTATGGAACTGCCTTCCTCTGGAGGCCCGTCCGAGCCTGAGCATATTCCAGAGGCAGCGTAAAACCTTTCTTTTTGGCAAAGTGTTTGGTAGGGGGGTTGGGGTTTTGGCAGGTTTAGGGTAGAGGGTGGGTTTTTGTTAAGGGATTTTAACAGGGTTTTTTTGTGTTAGTATTTTAAGTTACCCTGAGACTTAGGGGAAGGGCAGGGTAGAAATTTTAATTTAAAAAAAAAAATGAATATAATATTGTGTGAAATGCTCTGTTGAAATGGCTAGTAAATTTGCCATTGTTTTCAATAGGAATAGGATCAGACCCAAAATAATAGAACCCAAAGCATAGCTGAGCTATGTATTAAAATGAATAGTAACTCTTTCAACAGGGCAAGCTTTTTTGAGGAAAACAGATGCTAAAAATAGTTTGCTGTGAGACTTGGTGGGTATACACTGTACCCTAGCCTTTAAATACTGTTAACTCGCACCCTCTAAAACACGACTGATCTGGATATGCAAATGAGGCAAATTGCTATTTGTGTCCCTAGGCCATTGAGCATCACCTATGAAATGCGGTTGATAAGACAGCTTACTTTGAAGTTTGATAGGAAATTAATATATATTAAATAAAATATTCATGCCTTCAAATCCAGAGAACGTAAAATATTGAAAACGGCAGGCTATTTACAGCTTGTGTTGGAGTAATTGGGATCTACTCTCTAGTTCCCTTTCTGGGTGTGTCTGATATTAATGCATAAGAACACTAATGGCAATCTAAAAGTACTTCGTTATCCTGACACATTAAAGAGCTCAGCTTTGCTCACTTTAAGGAAAATCCCTTTGAGAGCATTCTCAAAGGGAACCATACCAGGGCCTGGTTCCTACCTGGACAAGAGGCATACTGTGATCCACCCCCACCCTGTGTGGATGAATGCAGGCTAGGAGCATTGGCCTTGTTTTCGGATTAGAAACTTCCCACTGGAGAGCACCATAACAATCTTCTGTGAGTTCATTCGAGGGACAAAAGGAGTTCTTTCTCGCAGAAAAGGCTAGGTGGGAGAGGGAGTAGTAACAGAGAGGGTTTGGTGCCATATAATGGAGCCTTGCTTGGCCAGGAAATTTCAGGCATAAGCCTGGACCCAGTGACTCTGAACAGTTCTGGACCTGGCCTAAAGCAGCCCAGGTGAAGCTGTGCCAGTCTTTCACAAGAAAGAAGCCACCTTCCTGCAAAATTCATCCCTGCTCCACCCAAAAGAACACTTGTGTGTACGTGACAGGTATTTAAAGGTGAAGAGAGAGGAATAAGGCATTTTGGCAGCAGCATCTCAGCTTTTCCATATTTGTATTTTGGGCTATAGAGCCCCTTGGCCTAGGTAAGGGCAGATCATGATAGTGGCTCCTGTGCACAGGGATGTGTGTTACTATGGAGAGCAAATATTTTTGAAAGGGGCCCTACCCTACTGGGCTAGGCTTAAACAGAGGGTAAGCTAAGCCCATAATGAATGCCCCAGTGTGTCCAATAGATTTTTGTATAGGAGGAGCCCTTGAGAGACTGGGTCCTCTGACAGTACCATTTCTGTGCATACCTGAGCTGCTGGAGCGCACACGTCTTTCTTTCTCCATGTTGTTGCTAGTATGACTAAGCTGCTTCTAATGGATGATTCCAACTCCAGGATCATAAGGGCATGCGGTAAAGGGGGTGTGTGTCTCTGTCACCCCTTTCATCTCCCCAGATCTGCACATTTTCAGCTTGTCCAGGGAAAAGGTCTGAATCTCCTGCAGCTACGGGACTTTAAGTGGGTGAGATTTATACTCTTAAAGTTTCAAGTGCTTTTGAAAATTCTCCCTTTAATCCTCTACTGATTGAGCTATACTTCTGGATCTGGAGGTGCCAGGTTCAAGACTGTCTGGCAGCCTGAGTGGGGTCAGTTACACAGGAACCAGGTTTAGTGGAGCAGTAGTAAGCACCATCACAGAACAGCCGTGTCTGTGCTCCAATTCTGAATTAAATCCTATTTGTTTTAAAGCTCCAAGGGGTTTAATTTCTTTTCAGCATAGTGAAATTTTCTGCATTTTCCACTTTTGGTTGGAAGCAGGAGTACCGAAACAGAGAAAATTGCGATTCTGGTCTGGCTAGAGACTATAGGAAGCCATGTGAGCATCCACAACATTTGTGTGTTCATGACAGGTAGTTAAAGGCCAAGAGAGAGGAATAAGGCATTTTTGCAGCCGTATCTGGATTTTTCCTTGTTCGTGTTTTGGGACCTAGAGCACTTTGCTTGGCCTAGGTAAGGGCAGATCATGATAGTGGCTCCTGTGCACAGGGCTGTGCTCTTACTATGGAGAGCAAATATTTTGTTGGGTATGTTGGGATAAATTATCAAAATGTACGCAGGTGTCTGGATCTGTAATCAAAGACTTTATTTTGCCCATCCCGCACTAAAAGCCATGCTGGTATCATTTGTTGTTTGCTGCCCGACTACTTCTCCTTCACCCACGTGCTTCCACCTTAGCATTACTGGAAATGACACACCACAGACCTTGGGCTACAAGTTCAGCTGTAACTGTTTCCTCAGTTTGTTTTTCTACACACATGCACAGTCTCACCAAACTCCTACCACTTTGTACATTTAGCTGAGTATATTGTGTGTGATGAAATGGATTGTTTTCTAAAGGGGGATGCTAAGCACTGAAATAACCAGGGACCCAGGCTCACTGAATTTTCATTGGAAGCATTGGGGAAAACACAGTGAACACAGGTCTCTGGGAATATCCAACATGAATACTGAATTTAACAAATTCAGTAGATGTAAATCCATTTTAATGAAGTGGATATGATGAAGTGGTTTTCACCTCCTGTTTCATATATTTGTTTCAGTACTTTGGTTACTTCAGTATTCAGTGATATATATATATTTTTAATGTGAATGAGTGTGCTTCTTTTTGGTCCAATCCCATTCAGATTTTTTTTTTAAAAAATCCCACTGAATACGAATAGTTCTGCCAAAGTGAGCATAGTACCGAAATATTAAAGTGGAAGATGAAGTGAAACTTGTATAAAGATGCAAATTTCATAACAGCAGCAAAGATGAATTTAGATATTTATTTGTTGGAATGAATATCCAAATTATCTTCATGACATATTTGTCATGGCATATTTGTTTCGGCCATGAGGATGCAATATTGCTGGTAGTACTAGGGGGCAGAGTTAAGATTGCTGTGCATGAATTCTGGTGCCTGGTAGTTACAGTAATGATAAATGTTAGTTAAAGCGGAAGGAGAAGCGGGGTAGGTACAGTCAAGCTAAATTTCTATTTCATTGCTTCTATGGGTTTGAGTAAGACCTGATATATGGGCAGTAACCTTAACTTTCACAATGGTGTGTTTGGATATAAATTTCCCAGGTTGTTTTTTAAAAAAAATAATACTTGGAAACTCAAGTATTGAGGAAAAAGGAATTGCTTCTCTCAGGGAGAAGATGGGCTTGGTGTTGGGGAGCATACAACAGAGACTGAAAATAAAGCTCATATTTGGCACACACACTGACTACACAAACAGAACATGCAGCATACCATACCTCCCAACAGAGTCCCTCTTTGGATGCTGAATCCCACTGTCCCTCTTTCAGGGGATCCGTCCTTCGAGAGGGAGCGAGACTGATTGACAGACCAATAGTCAAGCCTCAGGCACCTCTTCCCTGGTTGCCACTTAGGAAAAGCCCTTGAGAGGACAGTGGGGAAATGAGGGAATGTTAGGAAAATAAGTAAGAACATAAGAAGTGTACATATAGTTTGGATTATTATTCCATATATGCATCACTCTGCACATTTCATCTGCCATTTAGATGCCCAATCACCTAGTCTCACAAGATCCTCTTGCAATTCTTCACAGTCTGCTCGTGTTTTAACTAACTTGAATAACTTTGTGTCATCTGCAGATTTGATCAATTCACTCTTTACTCCTTTTTCCAGATCACTGATGAAGATATTAAACAACACTGGTCTCGGTACAGAGCCCTGCGGCACTACACTATTTACTTCTCTCCACTGTGAAAACTGACAATTTAGTCCTACCCTTTGTTTCCTAGCCTTTAACCAGTTACCGATCCACGATAGGACACAGTTTCTTATCCCAGGACTACTTAGTTTCCTCAAGAGTTTCTCATTAGGGATGGGCGAACAGATCGTGGTTTGGGTTCGGCTGCGTTCGGTTCGGCTGCGTTCGGTTTGTCCGTTCGGTTTGCCTGCGTTCGGTTTGTCCGTTCGGTTTACCTGCGTTCGGTTCATCCGTTCGGTTCGGGTTCGGTCGTTTGGTTCAGCCGTTCTGTTTGGGCGTTCTGCCGTTCTGTTTGGCCGTTCTGTTTGGCCGTTTGGGAAATGTTATGGGTGGTTTTTTTGTTTTTTATGTTTTTTTGTTTTTTATTGGGTTTTATATGGTTTTCTTTCGTTTTTTAGTTGTTTTTTTGTTTTTATATAGGTTTTTTTATTTTTTAAAAATCTAATATATCTATCTACACTAAATCTAACTGCTATTAACTATTCTAAATGCTATGAACTAAATGGAATATCTAATAAGTACACAGGTCTACTCCTACAAACACTAAAACTAAATCACTAATGCTATCTCTATCACTAAGCTAGCTCCTACAACTACTATCCCTAACCTATCTATCTACCTCTCTATATCTATATCTCCCTATCTCTATATGGAATGGGGGGGCGGGGAATCACAAACACAAGGTTTCAGCTTAAGGTTTAAGTTTCATTTCAGTACAAAACTGAAACGAAACATAAAGCAATCTAATAATCCTACTCAGTGCCTGCTGTTCAGGAACAATGACTTGCTCAGAAGGTGTTGGGAAGGGGGGAGGCAGATAGTTTCATTTCTTGCAAGCCTCTCCACCCCTGGTGCCTGGAAGTCTGCTCCTCAGTGACTAGTACTACCCCTCCCTGTCACCTTACAGTGAACCTTTTTTTGCCACCCGAACACGATCTGAACTGACCGAACTGTTCAGCCATTTCGCCGTTCTGTTCTGTTCAGTATGTTCGTGTTCGTGTTCGTGTTCACGTTCGGTCGTCCAAACAGGCCGAGTTCGGGCCGAACTCCGAACTTCCGAACCGCATTCGCCCATCCCTATTTCTCATGAGGAACCTTATCAAATGCCTTCTGAAAATCCAGATATGCTATATCAGCTGGCTCGCCCTTAGCCACATGCTTATTTACTCCCTCAAAAAACTCCAGTAGATTAGCGAGGCACGACTTCACTTTGCTAAATCCATGTTGACTTTTCTCCATTGTGCCCACCTGCTATCAATATGCCCAGTAATTCTGTTCTTGAGACTCATCTCCACCAGTTTGCCCATCACTTGCATATGAGGCTCACTGGTCTGTAGTTACCACGATCGCCTCTGGAGCCCATTTAAAATTACATTCGCTGCCCTCCAATCCCAAGGTATCAGGGCAGATTTCAGTGATAGATTACAAATTACCATTAGTAGGTCCTTAATTTTCATATTTGAGTTCCTTCAGAACTCTCGGGTGAATACCATCCAGTCCTGGAGATTTATTACTATTTAATTTGTCCGTTTGCTCTAGAACCTCTTCCAGAGTCACATTAATTTGTGACAGTTCTTCTGATGCATCAGCTACAAAGACTAGATCTGGTGTGGGTATCTCTCCAAAGTCCTCTGCAGTGAAGACTGAAGCAAAGAACTCATTCGGCTTCTCTGGGGAGAAACTGGACAATTTGAGAGCATGGGAATGAGAACCCCCAGGGGCCAGGCGAGTGGACCCTGTAACAAACCCTACTGCACCCATGGGATGCATAACACAATAGCTGGCCACCAGCCACAAAAGTTGGACACTTACCATACAAAGCCACACACACAACCCATACACACAGCACGTGAGATCATAGGGCACACAATAGACAGGATAGCCTGTAGGTGCTTGTAGAGACCTTCCAGCTCATTAGCATATCAGCTGTGATATGCTAAGATATCCCGAGTCTGTGTAGGTTTCTAGAAATGTCAACAGACTTATCAGCAGCTTGTCAAATCAACAAAGTTTTACTTTTAACTACAGGTAGTACCAGATCTGCTGAAAACACATCTCTCTACTAAATCTTATGTGGCTGGATGGTATAGCTTGAGAGAACCACTGGCAATGGATGATCTGCCAGCCAAGGAAGAATTTGATCTGCAATCACATTTTAAATCTTTCCTCTAATAATGATAGTAATCGTAATTAATAAAGTTAGAAATCAAAACTGCTTAGAAAATTCAAGGAGTGTAAATACATATTTTTTTTTTTGCCAAGAACCCATCCACTTTTAGGTTTTTATAACTGGTTCAGAATCCAACCCTAGCTAAGGACAAGCTGCCAGGCACCTCGATAGTAAGTGCCAAGAAACACCAAGCATTATACTGCTTCCGGTGAACCATGCATCAATCACCTTTTGCTGTAGGATTTCTCTTTCGGTGGAGGTTTGCAGGAAGAAACCCATGGATATCAGCCTGTATTCCCATAAACTGATTGCTGATGAATGTAGTGATGAATCTGGACAGAACATGCCTGCTCTGCAACTATGGATCTTACAGGTAATGACTGTCTTACCACACTACTGGAAGTATAATGGAATAATGGCAGGTTTGAGCTGCTACAGTAAAGGAGCTACAGCATATCTACTCTTTCAGTGGCAAATGTCTCTGTAGGTCCCTATGCATAAGTGGGTTTGGGTGGATGCATGTATATTTTGCAAATAGTACATGTATGTGTATATATAATATATATACATAATATACAACATAGCTGTACAGTTCTAGGGAGTAGTTAAGGCAAAGATTAACAAACTTAAGCTTCAAAAAGGCATGAAAATCACCACTGCCTTAACTCAAGCACTATGTAAGCCAGAAAGACGTTGTACGTAGGCCTACAATGACACATTGCGGCAAATGTTTCCATTTGAAACGGGTCATTTGCACGATACAGAAACTTACCAGCTTTTCCACTGTTTTTGCTATTTGTCTTTATCTTTTGCAAGTTGAACAGAGCTGCTACAAGGCCATTCCCAAGCCCCATGTGCACCACACGCACACACCCTGGGGGCTGTGGAGACCTGTGAAAGTGACAAAATGACAGGAAATGACAAAAAATCACAGCGCCAATATCGACAATGGTAGAAGCGTGGAATTGCCAGAAAGTGATGAAGTACCAACGAACGCTTGCAAGTGCTCCTGAAAGGTCACTATTTCCCTGTGTGAACAGGAACGCTTGCTCTCGTTTCATCCCTAGCTGTAGTCACACGCACGCATTCTGCTTATTTATCACTTAGGTTCCAGACCACCCACCTATTAATGCTCTTACTCTAAGGCAGTGGCCTTATCTTGTAATTTCCATGCCTTTGGAGCTTAATTTTGTTTATTTTTACTATAACTATTTCCTTGAACTACATAGTTTTTCATATTGGAATTTAAATAGGGATGCATTAAATTGCCCTCCTGATGCAGCACCAGCCAGGCTCATTGTTTGGTCACTCATACGTTGCATAAGAAACATGACAGCTAAAACAACGTGCAGAGCCCCCTCTCCTCCCCTGTTGTCACACCTGGGCCTGGTTTTAGCTCCCCTGATGCTAGGCAAAAAAAGGAGTGTTAGGATTCATTTTTAAAGCTGGTGTCTGCTAAGTAGTATTCATGCCTACAATGTCTGTTGATGTACAGTTTCTAGTCAATTACTCCAGTAATCTAGCGGCCACATTCACCTCGGGGAACTTGACATAACACGCAGCACATATGCAGTGGCTTAAAGGAGGCAGGGGAAATGCTTTGCTGCCAACACTAGAGTACTAGTTTCTGGTCCACATAAACCTCCAATGCTAGATCCATTCTCCCCAACTCTCTTTCTGCAACTGGCCACACTCTGTCCTTCAGACTCCACCTTGCAGGGTCCCTGTTCCCCCCAATCACACCGGTTTTAGTGTTTCTTCACAACTTTTATCCATAATGGAGAGGGGAGGAGGGATCTGGGAGAACAGATGGGGGAGCAGAGCACAGTGTCACACTTGGTGTCTTTAGATGGACCCTGGGATGGCCACCCCTGGACCACCTCAGAGAGTGGTCAGTCCTGCTTTTAGCCCTGCCTATGGTGGGTTTACCTCCAGCCGGGAGCAGAGCTGCAGTGGCCGTCCACCAAGTAGATTGACCACAGTTCTGCCTCCAGCCAATGCCCCAAATTTGGGTGGCCCGCTCCACTGGCAGTGTTACAGGATGTTCCAGAGCACAACAAGCGGGGCTGGAGCACACCAGACAGCGCCTGCTCCACCTCAGCTTCCCCTGCACATATGGCTCCCGTTTACATGGATGGGCTGCCCGGGTGTGTGGTAAAGCAGAATCGTGGGTGCTGTCCATCTAAAAGCACCCACTGTGCCTGATCTTACCTGACACTGACTCCTTCCCTTCTTCAATTGATGTTCTGCTGCCTGCAGCTTGTACAGGGGTGAAGAGGGAACTGAGAAACTATCTTCAGGGTGGGAGGAGGAGATTTATTTGAACCATAGAAGCTGCTTACACCAGAATACCATCAATCCAAACCTGGTTTCATCAAGTTTAAATTTTAATTTAATCCAGTACAAATCTGATCTGGTGTAAATTTCGGGTGGTCCAAATATGATCAGATTTAAATTGGATCTGGATAACACAGAAGCAGAAACGGCATTACAATTATAACTTCTGGTATCTAGGTCAAATTTTAATTTTTGTTTAAATCAAGGTTCCACATAGAGACAGAATATAAAATTTTTAGCTTCTAATCTTATTCCCTGCACTAGTTGTAGGGGAATAAAAAAGTTGTGCACAAGTTCCAGTGCTATGATCTCCCCCCCAAACAGTGCTAGGGGATGGGGCAGAGCACCTCCTATCACTTGCCCATTTCCCCAAACCCTGTTGTGCAAAAAAATTGCACTGCTGCAATCTTCCCCCTAACAGTTCCGAAAACAATCACCTATGAAATGATTTCACAATGCCTTAACTCTGTCCTTTTGCACAGACTTGCATTGTATAAGTTTTATAGAATTTGCATAAACATAAAGGACAGAGTTAAGGCATTGTGAACATTTTCATACATGACTTATGAGAATAAATAAATGACCTCAAAAGAAATAATGTCATAGTTTAGTCAGTGAGAAAACAGATTAAAGAGTAAGCATGTACAGTAAATATGGTATGGTAATAAATTAAGTATATATGGTGTCTTAATGTTGATGTTACGTTACGCATTATAGCTACTAAAGTGTAAATAATTTCTATGCTTATTGATGTTTGTTTTATTACACTGTATGTTAAATGTGTATTGTAATGTAAATGTAATTTATTTTTATGCTTTGGGGCATTTAAAGGTTTGGTAAACGGTATTTTGTTAAATGTTTTTTGTAAGCTAAGTTTTGTTTAGCGATGCCTTTCATGTTTTTTTAAACATATTTTTTGTTTTAGGTAATTTTCTACCTTTTGGGGGGGGGGGTTCTCTGGTGGGGTGGACTTGGGGACCTGTACCCAAGTTCCCTTAGCAGGTAACCCCCAGGGCAGTGGCGCACAGCGAAGCTGCTTTGCAGAGTGGTGCTGGCAGGGCAGAGAGGCATGGATTGTCCCCTTTTCTCACCTGGCTAGCAGCACCGTGCAAAGGTGGGTTTTTTTTGTTTTGTTTTTGCCAGTGCGCCATTTCCCTAGGGTGGGGTACCCTGGTGGGAGGGGGGCATGGGGACCTGTACCCCAGTTCCCCTTCCAGAGAATCCCCCCAGGATAGCAGCACACAGGCAAAGCTCCTTTGCACAGCACAGTGGGGACAGGCATGGATCTTTTGTTTTTTCTACCTTGCTAGCAGTCAGGAATTAGGGACCTGTACCCCAGTTCCCCTAACAGGGAACCTCCTAGGGTAGCAGAACACAGGCAGAGCTCCTTTGCACAGTGGTATAGAAGGGCAGGGAGACAAGGATCTTTACATCTCCTCTCCTGGCTAACACTACTGTGCAGAGGGGTCTGACTCACCCCCTCACACACTCACTCTTCCCTTGCCCCCCACACTCACTCACTCCCCCCTCTCCACACATACACACTCACTCACTCCCCCCTCTCCACACATACACATTCACTCATCACTCCCCCCACATACACACACCTCCCCAAGGAATCACTGTGCTGCTAGTGCTGCTGCGACCACCACCACTTGTCAGTCATTCTCCTCCTCCTCCTCTCCACACATACACACTCACTCACTCCCCCCTCTCCACACATACACATTCACTCATCACTCCCCCCACATACACACACACCCTCACTTCCCCCACATACACCCCTCTCCCCAAGGAATCACTGTGCTGCTAGTGCTGCTGCGACCACCACCACTTGTCAGTCATTCTCCTCCTCCTCCTCTGGTCTGGCTACTCGCCACCTGTTGCTGCCAGCACTGCTGCTGTGTAAAGGCCTCACTGTTACCATGTTCCCTGTGAGGAATCGGGGGGGGGGAAGGGGTTGGCTCTAGCCCGGAGCGCAACAACCATGGTAAAGCAAGTGGGTGGGGAGCATCAGTACTTCCTCCCTCCTCCCCTCTCCTTTCCCCTTGCGGTGTGATGTGTAAAGACCCTGTACCATTGCCATGTTTCCTGTGAGGAATTGGGTGGTGCGTGTTAGGCTCCAGCCTGCGGTGCACCAGCTTCAGGTGAGCAGAAGAGCGGGCGGGTGGTGGTGGTGGTGGCAGTTTGCCTCTCCCCTCCCCCGCCCCTTCACTGCTGCTCCAGCTCAGCAGCCAGCTCACCCCCCTTCCCTGAGTCAAGCAGACAGCTCTAAGAGCTTCCTACCACGTCACTGCTGATGTGGCAGTTGGAGAAAGAAGCAGAAGAAAAGGTAGATTATTTAAGTTGCATGATTACACATGGCTACTGCGCATGTGCATAAGAACTAAACTTTTAATGTTTAATAACTCTCTTTAGAGTTACCTGAACACCATCTGCCCACAAAAGCATTTGCTCGACATCTCAGGCTACGTGCCTGCAAATTTTGGGGGCTTCAACTCAAAAAGGCGTGAAAGATATCAACCGCAACAAAATGTTAGGATGCTCCAAAATTGACCACTAGCAATTAAATTTTAAAACATTATAACTTTTGATCTGCATAATGGATCTTCTTCACATTTTGCATGTATGACCCTCCCACCGAAGGCAAAAAACGATTACATTTTCAAAAAGAAAACTCAAGATGTTAACAAGAAAGGGGCTTTTTTACTTTGTGGTTTGTTTATACTGGAAAATGGTCTCACCTTTAACTTTCTAGCCGCAACTGCGGCTAGAAATAAACACACACACAAATACATGTGCATATGTAATGTGTGCATAATATATATGTGGGCCTGTAAATTACCATTTTGTTCAATTTGGGAATAATTACATCTTAGCATACACTTGTCAGAAATATAATGAACTGATGTGCATTCGTATATGGGGAGAGAAAAAATTCTAATACACTGCAATGAGGGACAGGATTTAAAATAGCTAGATGGTTTGATAATGAAGGCAATCTAAATAGTTTCAGTTAGTATAATGGCTCTTTATTTGTCGACATGTAAGCTCCCAACCCGTTGCTTTCCTATGAAGGGGAAGGATCATGTTGACAGCAAATACCATTAAACCTCTTTCTCGGGGAAAAAGAAAAAGACATTTTAGCAAGAACCTCCCTTTCTGTTAATTGCTATTACCATTTCTCCCCAGACTATTCTCACTCCCAGCCCACGTAGGAAGTCTGAAGCTAATTTCAAATTAAATTATGATGGCTAGAAATTTAAAACACTTAAAAAGAAAAGGAAAAAAGGGAAATGCAGTTTGACAGTGTTAGAAGCCTGGGCTGGAAATGTGCCAAAGAGAAGCTAAGGAGTTGCCTGAAGAGGCGGCTTTGGGGGCTCTGAAATATACCGGGGGGACACTACAGAGACTTTTTTGCATGGAATATTTTTCTTTTCATAATTGCCCAGTAAGATTTCTGTCTGGTACGCAGAAGCTCACACTACATTTTAAAGTTCATCCTATCCCGTGGTGGCTTCTTAACCTTTATTAAAGCAACTCCAATGAGATCCCACCCAGACAAGCTCTGGGAAGCAGCAGCCCCCTCGTACTACTTCACGAGGGTCCGGTGGTGGATGGGCAGCTTTTCAAAAGCACTCGATGCCCAACTGTTTGCAGGGCAAAGAGGAGAAGCTACTGAGTGCTTCTGGAAATCTAGCCCATACTATCTTGTAGGCAGGAGTACCTCTAGGTGCCTGCAAGCAGCAGGGCGGATCCATGCACAAAATGGCTTGATCAGAATTCTCATCGAAAATCTTTTTGGTCACAATTCTGATAGGAATTTTGCCAGCCATTCAAATTCTGCATAACTGTTCTTCAGAAATGGCAAGGCTATTTCGAACCTGCCCTATTTCATTCCTGCTGTTGCTTCAGTGGGGCCTGGATCCAAAGCGCCGGCAGGAGTCTGGAGCCAAGCTGGAGTACAAGGATCAGTGGGGATGGATTCCGCCTGCAAGGCCTGGGGCTCTGCCACAATCACTGGAGGACAGTTCCTGGTGAGCCAGTGGCTAGCAGTGCCGGTGCTTTCAGGGTATCTATTATACAGGAGCTCCTTTTTTGAGAAGAATGCTCAATCGACTCACGGTTCTTGCAGACGAAAGAACATGCGACCTTATTGCTTGAAACACAGAACAGGAATGAAAATGGTGGCGACTGGTTAGGGAGAAAGATCAGAGTGAAAAAGGACTCCAGCCAATAATATACTAAGTTACTCAATTAACCCTTTAGTAGACACTTTACTACAGTCTAATTTCCCTTTCTCCTCTTTTGTTCGCTCAAGATTTGAAAGAAGCCCAGGGAGGAAAATAGAGGGGGCATATGGTCCGGGCAGGGCTGTAACCAGGACTGAAATTGATATTATGAGCGAATGGAATAATCAACAGGTTGAATGCGTTCACAACTGAAAATCAAACTTAAAATTCACAAATGCAAGAGGTTGTAGTCACGTTTGCAAGACTATTGTTAGTTTGATGTTCACAGTTTGCAAGCTTAAGTTGCAATTCTCCTCTGCTGTAATAATCTTAAATGCTACTAACTGAGATTAAACCAAAGCCAGATAAGTATCTTATGAAGTTACTGGTTTCTCTTTTTAGAAGGCAAAAGCAGCAGCAGAAACAAAGTGGCTTCTTCGACTTGTTGTAATTTGCCTTATATGCTTGTTTAACTCTAAATGCCAGTAAACAAACTAATCAAAGTAAAACATTTGACTTTATTAAGACAGTGAATTTAAAGTCAATTTAAGATGTAAAGTCAGATTTCTGTGTGAATATTTGCAACAGTGTGAATTTGAATTCAAGTACTCATTGAAGGAAATGCTCACATTTGCCTATCGAGACAGTCCTGTTCATTTTAGCTCTCTAACCTTTTGGCTTGATAAACTGAGCACCACTCTTGATTGCTGGTGGGAGTTCTCTGCTTCTCTGCCATCTGTAATTCAGGATGAGTAGCAGTTTAAGTTTTGTGGGTCTGATGCATTCATGGTAGCAGACACAGAGGTATTTGCAACTACAGAACCTACTAACCACTAATAGCTCTCTGTGTCATGGCTGCTGCTGATTGTAAGGCCCATGGCCTTGAACCCCTAGCCTCCGGGTTGCCGGCGCCATCCCACCCCCGACCTGTTCTCCTGTCCAGCCTCTTCTCCCAGTCCTTGACTTGACCCTGCCTCTCCTCTTGTCCTTCTTTCCTGTTGCCATGCCTTCCAGCTTCCTGGTTGATTGGTTGCCAGCAGTAGTAGCCACAGGAAGCTGGGTGGAACTCCTCCTCACTATTCTTGTGTCTCTGCCTCCTAGCTCCTTGCTCTCCTGATTCCCAGTCCTTGGCTCTGCTCCGCTCCAATCTACTCTGAACCCACTTTGACTCCTCGATTCCTTGACTCCTGGTTTCCATCCTGGTTTCTTAGCTCCCAGACTCTGCTCCTCTGACTCCTCTTTGGTTCCCCTTGGTTCTGACCTGCTCCTTTATTCCCCACAGCCCTAGAACAGCTCCCTTGTTGTCCCAACCTTGCTTCCCTCTGATACCCTCAGTCTCTGTGTTCTTCTCCCATATTATATGTATTGTTGTTAGCCGCTTTGGGCCATCTGTGGCGAGAGAAAGCAGGATATAAATTTTGAAAATAAATAAATAATAAATATCCCTGACCTCTTTGAGCTTTGTTCTTTCCTAGCTTGATAAGCCTCACTTTTCCTGAGCTTGGAGAGCTTTCTCTGCCTTCCTACCATTCTGCCTATCTCTAGCCTTGTCTTGCCTCCTCTCCTGCCTCTGTGACTGACCTGTCCCCCCTCTCCCCCGGGACAGTGATCCCAAAATTTTGCCCTTTGTTTTTATAAGAATACAATGATGATTCTCAAAGCAATGAGGCTTCAGCACAGTGCTTTGAGGTTTGGAAATTGATTATTCTAAAGGCCAAGCCCCAGATCTCTCAAGTGCTGTGCCAACAAAAGCTCTGTTCACCTCAATGGAATTTTCACTGATGCAGTGCTTTGAGGGTCCTATATTGGATGATTCACCACAAGCAGACTCTACTGCAGCGTTAGACAAACTGAGCAAAACTTGATGAGTAATTTTTCCAGGACTTCTTTCTTTATTACTCTCCTTCTTCCTGTAGAGTCTACAGTGTAGACTGACCACAAACAAGGCTGTGATTGCTCTCAAATGTGTTTGCTAGATAATTCTGTATGTGTAGCTTGGTTATGCTCAGTTTTTAAAATGTAAACTGTTTGGATTGGGCACCAGTCCTAAATGTATCTCTGTTCCCTGAGTTGCATGAGCATAAGTTGCAGAATCAGGTTTCTTATGGAAGTAAATTGCCATTCCAGATTAATGGAGGTGAATAACTTAGTATAAAACGGATAAGGCTAAAAAGTGAGGGTCATTTTAAAGAGGAGAAAACTAGTATTCCTGGACTTCCTTCAAAGATTAGATGGAGACACAGAGAGAGAATAAGGACTAGTTTCCAGATGCACACCAAGAGTTTAGTTACCCATATGCAGGGACCCCGGTTTTCTGTGCATTCCCCATTGCCACCTATGGGGGAAATCTAGTGAACATAGGTCTCTTCCCATATGCTATGGCAAATGAATGGCATGCCAGGAATGGAGGTAACAAAGGTGTAGGGAGAAATAGGCCTGGAAGTAGACAGAACAGGCACAGGCTTGTGTGACTGAAAGGCAGGAGCTAAATTAGTTACAGGTGGGGTGGCTGATGTTGAATCTTGTAACCATCTAGTCCACAGTTGAGTGGTCAAAGAAGGAAAAGGTCAAGATGAAGAAATGGAACAGGTACTTACTTAAATACCCATGGGTAATACCTGCATTTTTAATACTCAAAGGACTACCCAGGTATTGATTGGGTACCTGAAAAATCAGGTACCAATTTTTTTTTAATTTTTCTTGTTACCAATTGGTGTATCAGGATGGAAAACTGAAGAATTGGTACAGAAAACAAAAAAAACCAGGACTGGATGTTGACTTTCCGAGACCAGAAAATAAAAAAGCTGGTGTCAGAAATTAAAAAATCAGTATGGAAGTCAAATTGCCAGGACTGGAAGACAACATTCCAAGACGTCGGGTACCAATCAGTACCTTGATAATGATAGTTTAATTCAGGACCAGAAATTCATCGAGTGTACCCATTTTGCAAGTACTCATTTCAGATCTAGTCAAGAGCTTTGACAATAGAATTTTGTCAGAGGCATTCTAGTCCTAATGCAGCACATATGTAAGTACCTTGTAAAGTTAATGAGGTTGAAGCTTATGCTTGACATGGCCATTCTTCCAGGATGGTCAGTTGTTTCCTAGCTTTGGATGGGGAAACAAAGTAGTTGTACGCCTAAGGCAGGTTGTCCAGCTGGTGGCCACAGGATGGATCTGGCCTATGATATGGCTCCATCTGACCTTTGGTCTTAAAAATCTGATTTCATTAAATATCAGTAATTTAAACATAAAATATACATTTCCAGAATGTCATGCAATAAGTTCTAAACTATGCATATTTAACTTGCACAGTTCATGTTGAAACGGTGGCCAAGAAGTTGGAGTCTTGCCTTAAGATAATGTGGTGTATATACTTGATGTACTGTAATGACAGTGACCCAGTATTTTTTTTTAACAAAGAGAAATGTGTCTTTCATGTGAGTTTGCATATTTATTTGATATATCATTCTCATATAAGAGGGAGAGAGTATAGAATGAGTATGTGAAGGAGTGCTGTTTAAGGCCTCATTTGCAAAACACCCTCCTCCCACATCTCTCTGCAAATTTACCACATGTTCCTTTTAACTGTTTGTCTTGCCCCTTTTGATATCCCTGCATGCAAAGTTCAGGCAGTAGCATGGAATGGAGGAGGAAGTCCTTGCTTCAGGACTCTTTGGCTCCAACTCTATGGCTACTTGGTGGCAGGAAGTAGTAAACAGGAAATTGTGTATCATGGGTTGAAGTTTGAGCTGGAATAGTCCAGTCGCACAACATAATTGCTACATGATATAGACAGGGCCGTGCAAGCAAGCCCTTTGCCTTTTGCAAACAGATTATCAAAGAGCACAGGAAGTGGTAACAATTTCACACAACAGTCACAATGTGGTTTTAAACCACTATCCACTCTAAAACAGTGTTGTGTGACTGAGCCCTAAGAGAGAAATTAAATCAGTGTGGCCCATTTTCCTCCTAGCTATGCTGCTTCAAATGCACTTTAGAGTTGAAACAGGAACTTAATTTAGTCCCCACAGGTAATACCTGCATTTTTGAGCATCACATTGCATCCTTGGTGGACTACCCGGGTACCAAAGGGTACCTAGATACCCTAAAAATCTGTAATTTCTGGTACTGATTTTTAAATTTTTTTAACTTCTGATCTGTATATCAGGATGGAAAACCAATAAACTTGATACAGGGGGGTGGGGGAAATAGAACCAGAAGTTGACTTTCTGGGATGGAAACCCACAAAATCAGTGCTGGAAGAAAAGAGAGAAAAAAATCAGTACGGAAGTTGAAAAATCAGTATCAGAAGTTGACATTCTGGAACTGGAAGTTGACATTGCAGGACATTGGGTACGTGAAATGGGTCACAATAGGATATTATAGATTGGTGCCCAGTGTTTTTATTTATTTATTTAGACTTATATGCTGCCCTTCCCAAATTGGCTCAGGGCAACTTACAATTGATCAAAACCTGTAAAAAACATTTTAAAAATTTCCTCCCATAAAACCTTGCTCCAAAAATTTCTCTAACCCCTTTCCACAACCCACAGCCACATACCACCCAACCAACCCCAATCCATATCCCTGTCCACCAAATGCCTTGCCAAACAAAAATGTTTTACATCCCCTCCAGAAGATGCTCAGACTCTGGCTCAACCAAACCTCTGGAGTAAGGGAGTTCTATGGAATTGGGGCAGCTACCGAAATGCCCACCCACGTGTTGGACAAAAGTAACAGATGGAACCTGTAGGAGCGTCCTCCCAACCAACCTCCAGGACTGCAATGGGGCATGATAGGACAGGTGATCTTTCAGATATGTGGGGCCCAGGCTGTTTTGTGATGTTGAAATCTGGAATGTCTGTTGGATATTGAAACCTCAGAACAAAGGAAATAATTTCCTTTGAAAATCAGGTTGTCAGGTTGATTCGGTTACTAGAAATTTATTGGGTACACCCATTTTTGAGGGTACTCATTTCAGTTCCAGCTGGCATTGACAAAATTTACCCATCGTAACAGAAAGGAGAATTCATCACTTTGTATTCAGAATAGCAAGAGACTAGTGGTGTCTTAAAAAGAACTTGAAGTAACTTTTTTTCCATATATGAAAAGCTTCTTCCTTTTATCAGGAACATGTCTGTTATGATGGCTGGCTTCTTATCTTGATTTCATAGTGAAGAATAAAACCATTTTAGTATTGGCAGATGGCATGCATTGTTTTGTGTAAACAAATCTCCGGCGTTGGAAGAGAAGCCATGTTCCATGATTCTAATTGGTCTTCATTGCCACAATATAGAATTAAGGCAATGCTGGAGGTGGGTTTACATTTGTACAACATTTTGGCTGAACTGCTTGAGGCAAACGTCGGCAACTGAAAAATGCAGCCTAGAAGGGATGACAATTTATTGCTTTTTATTGTCAATCGCATCTCATATGCAATGTAAACAGATTGCAGTAATTTGCTGCAGTCAGGGGGTCGGGGTGTGTGTGTGTGTGTGTGTGTGTGTGTGTTTATTTAATCAGAACTAAGTGATATTACATGAAGTTTCCCTTGCCCTCCTGAGGAATCTAGATTCAACACTTTCAGTGCTGCTCAGTGCCAGAGAGAGAAGAAAGTGTAACCATAGTGATGGAATGGAAATGATTTCCTTTGTTCCGAGGCTTCAATATCCAACAGACATTACAGTTTTCAAGGTCAAAAATATATTAAGAAGAGATAAAAATTAAAGAAAAATGTGCTGGCTTAGCTACAAAAGCTAATTTAGTTTATGCATTATAAATTATGTTAAAAACGACCAAAATGAGATTTCTCAGCAAGAACTAAATTTGTGGTTTCACAAAACTAATTTCCAAAGATGAACACGATTACAGAATTTAGCTATAAAAGCTTTTTCGGGCCATCAGAGAAAACAGCCAAGCTATCAATTATAAGACTTTAGTGGTGCCTCTGTCAGAAAGATAATGGTATTTTTAGCATTCTCTTCGGCATTTACTAAATTAGGAATGTCTGCAAACAAATCAATTAATTGGACCATTATTTAATTAAATAAAGAATGTGATCTGTCAGGAAGCTTTAACCAGGATAGAAAAGAATACAATTTGAGGAATTCTCCCCAACTGACAGAAGCAGAGGAAATGAACATTTGAGTGTAAGGGTGGTTAGATGTGGAAAGATAACTCTGAAGTTTGTTCGGTAATATTAAATGCTCAATCATTTTACAGAAGCAGATCACAATTGCACTGTGTAGCCACAAAAATGTTTGTTTTCAAGCCTTATTAATTATTTAGCAGCTGGTCACTGCAGTTACAGATCTTCAGTATGTTTTGTGTTTGTTTTCCCAAAGAAGATGGATGAGTGAGCACAAAAGGTTCATCATAGTATGATGCTTGAAGTCAACGTTAATCAAGAGGCATTTCAGGATTATATGAATTCACATATACAGGCTTTGGGCAGCAGAGGCCGGAGTGTGTTAAACAACCTTTTCTCTCTACTCCAGGAAAGCAGTAGCAGTGAGAAGCTGATCCTGTATTGCTGTACTTCAACAAGCACGCCACTAAGCACGACTGACTGTCCTTCTTGCAGTTAGCATAATTTAGCAGTGCCTGTCGGCAAGCTGGCCTACCAGTGAATGTGAGGGGGTGGAAGTAGGGGTGGAAATCAAGTAATCTCTTTGAAATCGAAAGCTAAAATTGTCCTGTGGCGTGATTCAAGCAGACAGAGTCATAATGGAAAGTCCACTTTTCTCTCCCACTCTTAAAAAAATAGCTGAGCCCTTGACAGAATGTGTGTTCAGCTGAAGTTATTTCTGAGAGGCGTCAACAAATTCAGGTGTGAGGAAGTGAGGACTTGATAGTAGAGAGAGAGGTCTTTCTGGTATGAAAAACTCTTTATAAGAAATTGGCAAGTCTATATAGCTTTTGCAATCCCCACTGCTCCCGTTTCTGAGCCCACATCAGGCTCCTAGCTGGGACGTTGGTAGGGCCAAGGGGGGTTGAGGGCAGACTTCAGGGCAAAGGAGACAGTTTTTTCAGACTAAGGCTGCTTGCCCATGTTCAGGTTTTCATGTGAGATTAAATCTCATGTGAAAAACGAACTAACGTGAGATTGCAGCATGGCTCTATGCCTATGTTAATTTAATCTGTGGCTTGGATCCATTATTAAAAATAATGGATCCATACTCACGTTATCATCCCTCCCAGGGAACCCCTGCAGGAGGCAGGTGGGGACATTAGGGAACTCCCTGGTGGGGGGAGGTGTTGGGGATCCATACCCCAGTCCCCCCTGCCAGGGAACCCCATAGGGAAGCGGTGCCCAGGCCAAGTCCCTTTGCCGAACGTCGGGTGAAGAGAAAAGGGAAGGAAGAGCCATGCCTTTCCGCCCAGCTAGCAGCGCTTGGCAAAGGGGGGGGCACCTCTGTCAAAATTTGATGGTGTGTTTAATTAATGTTAAATTTGCATGCACACATTCTCATCTTAGATAAAAATTAACTTGAGATTGTGTAACGTGGGAAAGCAGCCTAAGACACAGGGGAAAACCTGTAACACATCTTATTTCTGTTGCGGGGGGCAAAAAAATTATGTTGGTGGGCAGTAGGGATGGGCATTTGGATTAAATTATGGGTTCAGATCCATTATGGTTTTGGATCTGTGATTTGCAGATTTAATTGCACATTACAGATTCTGATTTTTCCCACTAAAGTCAGTGGCAAACCAATTCATACTCCCATGTCCCACACCTAGCCACAGGACAGTGGGTCTGACCTCCCCCACATCCCTATTTCCTGGGCCCCTTGGAGTGGTACTTACTGGCCTTGCAGGGCTTGATTTGAAGCACTGTCGCTGTTGTGGGAGCTCTGCCAGTGCCAGATTCCCTTGCCAGGGTGCACTCCCTGCTCCGCATTGCACATGTATAAAACGGCCACCGCTCTTAACAAAAATGGCAGTGATATCATTTTGGCTGCTGCCTTTTTGGTTAAGGGTGACAGCCGTTTTGTGCGTGTGTAAAACTGGCCTGGTGGCCATTTTGCACATGTGCGATAAGAAACAGGGAGGACGTGTGCCGAGGGAGCCTCCTGGAGCCCCCACAGCAGCGATGGTGCTTTAATCAAGCCCTCCGAGGCTAGTAAGTAGCCACTCCAGGGCCCGGGGGGATGGTGGTGGTGGTAGTAAATCTGGATCTGCATGTACATATCTGATTCATATACGGATTAATCTGCAACTGCCCATTTTCACATAGTTGCAGATTAATCCGTATACGCATAATACAGATTAATGTTCCCTCTGTTCCCCCTTCCCTGCCTCCCTTCCCCCTGTCTTAAGATTGTAAGCTCTCGGGCAGGGACCATGTCTATATTATTCTCTGTAAAGCGCCAGGTACATCGCTGGCACTATATAAAAGCTTATAATAATATAGTAATAATCCAAATCCGGAATACCCATCCCGAGTGGGCAGTTGCTGCTGCCCTCACACCTCTCCTTAGCTACAGTCCTGTGCCACATTCATGTGTGGAAATGGTTAGAATTCCTGCACATACTTTGGAGGTAAGCTTGGTTAGCAGTAGGTTCAGATGCATGGTTCTCAAACTGGAGGGTGCAGAATGTAACCTAGAGAGAGGGATGTGAGAAGGGGATCAGCTGTAAACCACTTGCTGTGCCCTGGCTGAACCAGAGGGAATTGCCAAAATGGCAATGCTTCCAGGCACTTCTGTGACACAAATTCTGATTGCTGCGGTAGCCAACAATCAAAACTTATGTTCAGGAAGATCAATTTCTATCCCACCCCTTCTGTCTCAGGCAGCTCGGGGCAGCGTACATGAAACAGTAAAAATGCAATGATAACAGTAATAATAAAATACATTAAGACCATTCAGAACAATAAACAAAAACCACCCTAACCCCATACCCTTAATAAACTCAGCCCAACTCCCATCCCTCTCCATCCCCACCCCCCATCCCCTCCACCAAATGCCTGGCGGAAGAACCACACCTTCACTGCTACTGGAAGGGGAGGAGACCTGGGCAGAGGCGGACATCCACCGGGAACAAGTTCCACTGCACAGGTGCAACCGCCAAGAATACCCTCCTGTCTGAGACCACCCAATGATATCTTGGGACCTCCAGAAGGGCGTCCCCCAATGTCCGCAGGAGCTGGCCTGGGGAGTGAGGTAGGTAGGGCCCAGACCAGACCGTTCAGGGCTTTACGAGTCAAAACCAGCACCTTGAATTGGGCTCAGAAGACTATAGGCAGCCAGTGAAGAGTTTGGAGCACTGGTGTAATATGCTCCCGGCAGCCCGTCCCCATAAGCAGGCAGGCCACCACATTCTGCACCAGCTGCAGTCTTTTGACCGTCATCAAGGGCAGCCCCTAAAGAGGGCATTGCAGTAGTTCAACCTCAAGGTGACAAATGCATGGGTGACAGTTGCAAGGTTGGAATCTGAGATATATGGGCGCAGCCTGCACACCAGATGTAATTGGTGAAAGGCACTTCTTGCCACAGCCGACAACTGGATATCCAGGCACAGCTGAGGATCCAGGAGTACACCCAGGCTCCGCACCTGAGTGGCTAATGAGGGACAGACCCCATCAATGACGAGCACCCCCTCACCCAGATCACCGACCCTGCCAACCAGCATCACCTCCGTCTTGTCAGGATTAAGTCTCAATCAGCTTGACCTCATTCAATCCCCCACAGCTGCCAAACACCAGGACATCGCAGAGACTGCAAGGACTAGTTTTGATGAAAAAGGAGAAGTATAACTGGGTGTAGTCAGCATACTTATGGCACCACACCCCCAACCTGTACCCAACTTCCCCCAGTGACTGCATTTATACATGGGATACGAGGGGGAACAGAATAGAACAGTGTGTGACCCCACATGGGAGGCCCCTCAGGGATGATGAACAGTCCCCCAGCACCAGCTGCTGAGATCTATCAGCTAGGAAGGAATGAAACCCCTGTAGAACGGTCCGGTCCACCCCAGCAAGGTCCCATAGGTAAGTCACCCAACACCTCATGATCCACTGTATCAAAATCCACTGACAGATTGAGCAGAACCAACAAAATCGAATTCCTCTTATCTAGCTCTACTCATAGGTCGTGGACCGATGCTTAGTGCCATAACCCGGACGAAAGCCAGACTGTGAGGGATCCAGAAAACTGATGCAGTCCAGATGTGCCTGGAGCTGCTGGGCCACCGCCCGTTCAATAACCTTCCCTAAAAAGAGAAGGTTAGAGATAGGCCAATAGTTTGCTGGTGGATCAATGTCAAGTGATAACTTCTTGAGCATTGGTCGGACCACTGTCTCTTTAAGGCAGTCCGGCACTGATAATCCCCACCAGGAGTGGTCCCAACATCCCCCTGCTGGCTTTCACCAGCCAGGATGGGCAAGGATCCAGTTCACATCCCATGTCTCTAACAGACCCCAGAACATCCCCTGCATCAGCAGATGTCACCAACTGAAATTCATCCCACAACCTATGACCAGGCAGGGCATTTCTAACCTCTGGCTCTGCCACTGCCTCTGAAGAGGTGGAGACGAAGTCATGCTGAATGTGAGCGATTTTATCTGCAAAGTATACCATAAACATCTTACAGCGGGCACTGGATACCTCCAGTTCCAGGTGGAGACAGGCTGAACTGACCAAGCCCCTCACCACTCGGAAAAGCTTCTCTGGATGCAACTTTGCAGATGCTATGATAGCAGCAAAGATCTTCTTTGCTGCCCACCCAGCCATGACATAGTCTTTTAAAAATGATCTGGCTGAAATGATGCCACTGATGCTCTAACTGCCTCCCCTCATGCTTCAACCACCCCAGGTCCTCCATGAAACACAGGGACCTGCAATGTTGAAACACTGGAAGAGTATCAATGAATCAATAAGTTTTATTTGTTTAGCCATAGGCCATATCAAAATAAATAATAAAACAACATATATATACATATAAAACATAAATATAAAACCCAGATACAATCAACAAAGGGCCTTTCCAAACTGGGAGAGTATGCCTGGGAGCTACCTGATCAATAGCCTCAGCCATTCCAAAAGCCCATTGATGTAGCGATTGTTGGGGCCATTTTGGAAACCTCTCCAGCTCAGCTACTCTGAGCTAAGGAACAGCAGGTGGTAGCAGCAGTAACAGAGGTGAAGGAAACACAAGAGTAAGGCAATAAGGGTGAGGGTTGGGGGAAATGACAGTGTGGCAAGGGGGAGGAGAAGACAAGGTACATCCCATTGGAGGTTCATGTATCCCCAGACCTCCCCTCTTTCTGTAGATGTTGTAAAACCTGGCTGTTCCACCGGGCCTTCGGGTGTGTGTGTGTGTGTGTGTGTAGGTTGGGAGGGTTTTTATTGTTTTATTGTTTTTGCCTGAATGCTGTCCATTTTATATTTTTATTGTATTTTAATTGTTTTGTGATATTTAAACTGATTTTATTATTATATGTATGATGTATGCTGCCCCGAGTTGCCGTGTGCAGGAGGGAGCAGGATAAAAATGTTTATATAAATAAAATAAATTATTATTATTTGTATAGCACCAGCAATGTGCCTGGTGCTGAATGACCACAGAGACTAGTCCCTGTCCCAAGGGGCTTAAAATCTAGAATGGATAAGGGAAGGAGCATGTGGGGTGGGAGGAACGGGGGTACTCATGAAACAGAGAAGGTGCAGATGCCATGTGCTTAGGGGTGTGCAATTTGTTGTTGTTGTTATAATGAAAATTAAAAATTGTATTTTCTTTTTTGTTATTTTAATAACAAAAATCAAAACATAATAATAATGAAAACAAAAACAAAAATCAATTTTTGGTTTTCAAAATAATGGGAAAACACTGAAACTTTATTTTTGGCTATAACTTTTTTATTTTTTATTTAATTGATGAAACTTGGGGAGATTGTACCCCCATAAAGGGCACTATGTTTATCAAATTTAGAAAAGTTTAGATAAAGGGAACTGATTTTACAAGCAATTGAACATTGTGATTTTAAGAAAAGCTCCGTACACATTGGCTACAACTTCTTTATCTTCTGTCCAATTTGCAAGAAACATGGAAATATTATCTCACTTGCCAAGTTTACCAATCCTGCCAAATTCCAGAAAGATTGGATAAAGTGTCCTGATGTTATGAGCCATTAACTTGAAAATACATTTCTGGCTGTAACATTTTTATCTTCCATCCTGTTTACAAGACATTTGGCAGGAATGTATCCCACTCCTTCCCTGTCATCTTTGCCAAACTACAGGACAATTTGATAAAGAGCCCCAATTTTATAAGCAATTGAAGTTGTCCCCTTGAAGACCATTATTCAGATAAATAGCAGCACGTGCAGTGCCAGTCAGAGGCAGGCACCTGGCATGACAGGGGAGGGAGGATAGGGAGCAACCCAACAGACGACATACACATTCACTGGCCAATTACTGCATGCTTCCAGATTTAAAGGACCAATTGGTAGTGGCTTCGAGGCAGGCATAGGGGGTGGCCCTGAGGTGGGCATAGAAAGACATAACTTCCCTTCTATGTTCCCCTCTCGTAATGTAAGCCGCTACGAGACACCTGTAGTGTAGTCTGCGGGGTACAAAATTAAAATGAAATGAAAATGAAAAAATAACTGGGACTTTGGGGCTAGCATGCCAGCGATCAGGAGACATGGATTACACATCCAGGCTGGACAATTATAATCACAATCACATTCTGCAGCACTGTGACAGAGGACATAAGAGAATCTCTATTGACTCGTTCTTAAACAGATGCTTCCGATGTCTAAGTAGCAAGTGGGGGAGAAAAGTTGGGATGGTCACAGCACAGAATGAGGATATTTGGTTGACATTTTTGCTGGCCAATTGGCATCACAAACAGATCTTATACCACAGTGACATGTAAGAGAATCCCTGGCATAGGCTCATTTTCTGCATATGCTGTGATGGCTTATAAAATTGGGACCCTTTATCACATCTTTTTGATATTTTTCAGAGATGATACTGCAGGTATGATATACAACCCTGCCAAATTTCATGTACACTGGTTGGACTACAAAGGTGCTACAGTTAGACATACATTTATTACTTATACCATCAGGACCCTGTATCCAATCCTTCTTAAAGTTGGCATAGATAGTAAAATTGGGGAGGGGTATAACCCTGCCAAGTTCCATTCACATTAGATGGGAGACAAAGAAGTTACAGCCAGGAATGTATATGCAAAGTTTTGCAAAATAACTCAATTCAACTGCTTATAAAATCGGATTCCTTTATCCAATCTTTCTGAAATCTGGTACACTTAATGCCTTCCATTGGAGGTACAATAAATATAATGAAATATTAAAAAGTTATAGCCAAAAATGTGTGTTCCATTGAAACCACTGGAAATTGAAAATGAAAGCAAAAACGAAAACAAAATTTTGATATTTATGTAAACAAAAACAAAAGATTTAAATAACGAAAATGAAAAATGACCCGGGTCCCTGGTGCACACC
Organism: Sphenodon punctatus; assembly: GCA_003113815.1. Taxonomy (NCBI): domain Eukaryota; kingdom Metazoa; phylum Chordata; class Lepidosauria; order Sphenodontia; family Sphenodontidae; genus Sphenodon; species Sphenodon punctatus. The sequence continues at coordinate 1,040,070 of QEPC01013055.1, forward strand.
TCTAGAGTTTAGCTTAGATACAAGGGTAGAGGAGTATCCTGAAGGGCGAGACAGTATAAGGAGCAGTCTCTACAGGCTGGAACAGAGGGGTAGGAAGGGAAAAGCTGCAACCCCCTCAGTGAGTTATAGCTGCTGAGCCTCATCTGTTTGTTAGGCAATCATTTCCTGGCAGTATTCAATGTATGAGAGTGGAGGAGTTTCATTGTGTGGAAGTGAATGTTACTTGGCTGTGGAAAAGTCCTCCATAGAACTCACTGCTTCCTTACTTTATTTCTTACAATTATTTAATCTTGGAATCTTTAAGGGGAGGGAATGGGTGAGGTTTTTTTTTTTGGAGGGGTATATTCCCGTCCACATGCTGATTTGCATAAACCGATCTTATACCACAGTGACACGTAAGAGGATCCCTGGCACAGGCTCCTTCTCTGCATAAAATTGGGACCCTTTATCACATCTTTCTGATATTTGTATGATTGTGAATGTGTGATATACAGCCCTGCCAAACTTCATGTACACTGGTTGGACTACAAAGTTGTTAGTCAGACATACATTTATAAGTTAATTGCTTATACCACTAGGACCCTTTATCCAATCCTTCTGAAAGTTGGCAGAGATAGTAAATATGGGAAGGGGTATAAACTTACCAAGTTTCATCTACATTAAATATGAGACAAAGAAGTTACAGCTAAGAATGTATATGAAGATTTTTGCAAAAAAATATAATTCAATTGCTTTTAAATTGGATTCATTTATCCAAACTTTTTGAAATTTGGTACAATTATTGTCTTCCATTGGAGGTAAACTCCATCCACGTTTCAGCCCAATATAATGAAAAACAAAAAAGGTTACAGTCGAAAGTGTGTTTTCTGTTGAAACCAATGGAAAACTAAAGCGAAAACAAAAATTTGATATTTATGAAAACAAAAATGACATTTAAATAACGAGAACGAAAAATAAAAACAAAAAACATTGGCCCCTGGTGCACACCTGTATTATCCAGTTCTTTTTAAAAACCCAGCTATACTACTGGCCTTGACAAATAACAGAACCATGCCCACGTTACCCTGCTGCTGCTCCCCACTGGGTTGGGCTGAGGTGGGAGGGTGCCAGGAAATGCTTCCCTTCCCAGTCCAGTAACTTACCTTGTAGTGGTGGTGGCAGCAGTGATTTCTCCAGCCGACTCTCCATAGCTTCCTCTGGCCTCTTCCAGCCCCTCCCGACGGGACCTTCCAGGGCAACCGCAGCTGGATGACATAATCCAGCCACGGCTGTCCTGGAAGGGGCCATCAGGAGGGAATGAAAGAGGCCAGAAGAAGCTATGGAGAGTCAGCTGGAGAAGTCACTGCTGCTGCCGCCGTCAACTGAGTTACTGCAAAGGGGAATCTCACTGTAAGTTTGTTACGGTGAGATTCCCCTACACGCATTAAAATTTTACGTGAATTTTAAATCCAGAGATAGAAAACAGGATCCAAAACCTTTGATTGGCAGTCTGACCCTGGGGGAGGAGCCACCCGGGCTTTGCCGCCCAGAACGGTTCCTGATTCAGGAAAGAAAGGTTCAGGATCCATTATTCTCTTCCCCTGAGGGAGAGAGACACTTAAATTTCTTTATTCTTTTTCTTTTTCTTTTTTAAATTTTATTTTATCCCCTAGGGCCACTAGTTTAGTTAGATAGGGGAAAGGGTTTGTTTATTCCTCAGTCCCTTCAGGCCCCCTCAGAGGAGCAGGCCCCCTCTTCAAAACTCCCCCCTTTTGAGGGAGGGTAGCACGGGGTGTTGTGGTTGTGTCTTTTCTCTGTGGATACAGAGCCCGATGGTGCTGGAGCACCCCTCAGGCCTATGGTCTCTGACAGGGAGAGTGCGCGAGGGATGGGGCCTTCCCCCTCCCCCCCAGAAGGGTCAGATCCTCCCTCTAAGAGGAGACACTGGGACAAAGCTGAGTCCCATAATGGCCCAGCCTGATCTCCCACCAGGGAAACTCCTGAGCAACTGGGACCCTGCCCTCCTACCCCTGTGGGGACTTAGAGTCAGATGGGCAGGCAAGGTGCTTCCCAGGGCCGCCTCAGACAGACGAGAAGAGGTGGTGAGTACAGGCCAGTGGCCTCTGACAGGGAGAGTGCACAGGGGATGGGCCCTTCCCCCGCAGAAGGGTCAGAGCCTCCCTCTAAGAAGAGGTGCTGGGGGAGAAAAAAAAAGTGGAGTCCTATTCTGGCCCAGCCTGGCCTCCCTCCAGGGAAACTCCCAGGTAACTGGCACCCCGCCCGCCTAACCTTTGGGGACTCAGAGTCGGGCAGAGAAGGCTCTTACCAGGGCATCTCAGATGGATGACAGAGGTGAGTACAGGCCTATGGCCTCTGACAGGGAGAGTGCACAGTGGAATGGCCCTCTCCCCGCAGAAGGGTGTTACACATGAGTACCCCCCTCTCACTCGGAAGGGATGCATAGAAAAAAGTGGTGGGACCCCATGTGGCAGGAGAGCAAAAATAGGTCAAGCTGGCCTCATAGAAATTCCCTTCAGAAGACCAGCCTCATGCAAAGCACCCATTCTAAGAAAGAAACAGGAGGAGCTGGTACTTAAAGAATATGGAGTAGTTGAGATGCCAGACAAACTCCCCCTTTTTGTGTGACCTCCAGAGAAGGGATCCTCCTGGTTAAAAATCATGAGCCATCAAGCCTCACCTGGGAAGTCACCCAGGAACAAGATTTTCTTGCCCTTCCATCCAGTCTGACGTTTACCCCAAAACATCATTTTCCTTGTCTCCCAGGACCCACCTGGAAAGACCCCATTCAACGCCCAATGAAAGCCTTTGTTTAGTCCCGGGCTCCCAAGCACCCGCCCAGGAAGCTTCTTTCTAGTATCCCAACATCCATAGTGACCTACCTGGAAAGACCCCATTCAATGCCCATTACGAGCCTTTGTCTAGTCCTGGGCTCCCAAGCACCCACCCAGGAAGCTTTTTTCTAGTATCCCAACACCCATTGTGAGTTTTTGTGTAGCTTTGTCCCATGGTCCCTACAACTGATCCAAGCTCCCCATTGTAGAGTTGAGTTGCTTTTGGAAGTGGACGCGCATGGGTCTCCTGTGCAGGTCTGTTCCAGGGGTTTCCCAGACTTAAGTCTGTCCCCAGTCCCGACTCATGACAGGATCACTGGGGCTCACCCATCGCCTTCACAATGGGCAAAGGAGAGGTAATCTCTTTTCCACCTTCCTCATGTTCCCCCCCCCCCTCCACTTCGAACTCAGGAATTTCAACCCACCCCCTTGAAGAACTTCTCTCTCTCTCTCTCTCTCTCTCTCTCTCTGATACACACACCCTCTGGCCTTGGGCAGAACAGCCTACTTTATGTTCTCCACAACCTGGAGTCTCCCCTCTACACTGCTTAATTTAACCCTGTAAGCACCAGTCTGGATGAGGCAGTGCTGTTTGTGTGTGTGTCTGTGTCTTGTAAGCATATCAGAACGTTTCCATCAGGCCAACTCACCAAAGATACCTCTGTTTCGCATCTAGACACCTTCACTACCAACACAAGGCACTGCCCTTTGGGTTGACCTCCTCGTCCAGGATATTCTCCAAGGGGTTAATAGTTCTAGTGGTGTGTCTCAAGGAAAGAGGAGTGCATGTATTTCCTTACCTGGATCACATTTTGGTAAGAACACAGTCATCCCATGAGGATCAAACCACTGTTCGGAAGACAGTGGATTTCCTGTAGGAGCATGGATTCATTATCAACTGGAAGGAAAGTTCCCTGGTTTCATCTCAGTGAGTTGGAGCTACAGGCAATTACCTAGCACTTCTATACTTCAGAGCAAAGATCCTGACTCATCATGTTTCAATGCACATCAACAGTACAATGTCAATGGGCTCTGTCAATGGACAAGGTGGCATCGGATAAGAGACTCTTCACAACAAGTCGCACATATTTCTCTCACGGGCAGAGCACAATATCCTGTCTCTAAGCGTGAGACATTTCTGAGGAGATTCCAGAAGGGGTAGATAGATAGATAATAAGTTTATTGTGTAGCCAAGGCTATTACAAATTAAACAAAATATCAAAAAACAAACATGACAAAATGCCACAAGTATTCAAAACAAAAATACTCAAGACACTAGCCTTGTACAGTGTAACTAAAGGATCCACACACACACCCCAACCAGTTCTAAACCATAAAATCAGCAAACAAAAAAAAGTTGCAACCACCTCTTAATTAGGACCCTTAGGATAAATAAGAGATTTTAGCCTGCGGTCCACCGCTAGGCCAAAACGGGCTACCTGACGAGACACAAGAGAGTCCAGTGGATTGAGTAACAGCCTTAAGATAGTAGAAGGGCTGTTAGCATACAACCAGGAGGGGAGAGAGCCCTGCAATTTCCCCCTTAAATCAATCAGGGCAGAACAAAAAAAAAAGACATGGGCAAGGGAATCAGGCTCCCGGGAGTCACAAAGGGAACAGTACCGTTTCCCTCTAGGGACCTCTGCATAACGGCCCTCCAAAACATCAGGGGGAAAAGCCTCACATCTAAGGTGGGTGAAAGCCTGCCTTACTTGGACATCCATCCAAGATACTAAGTAATTGGCTTTAAGCTGGGAAAAAACTGGAGAGAAATAGACTGGATCAACTCTGAGCACGTAAAAGAGAGTCCTCCTGTTGGAGTTCTTGATCAGCCAACCTCCTTAATATGAGAGATTCAGCTCGGTCGCGGCCTAGCTCCAACAAGTAGGCTCGTGAGAACCCCAGCTTTAGGATTTCAAACTCCATCACAGAGTCCCACGCGCTCAGAAGTTTATGAGCCACTGCTAGAGAAAGCAATGAACGATCCTGCACTGGAAACAAAGAAATCTGAAGCCAATATTTGATCAAGGAACACAGGGCAAATTGCCTTAATGCAAGGCTACAGGATTCAGGTCTTAGTATCGCCTGTGGCGAACCCCTGGGAAGACCCAAGACTGCCCGCAAAAAACCATTCTGGATCACTTCAAGATTGTACACAAAGGCAATGCCCCAAGCAGGAAAGGCATACAGGACCTGAGGGATTACTTTGGCCCTGTATTGACTCAACAACGGCCCGCCAGCTCCTATACACATTCCCACCAATTCCACTTCTACCAGCAGTATGGAGAAAGAAAAAAGACTCAACAGGCAGAGGTAACCCTGATAGCACCCCATTGGCCACAAAGACCGTGGTATTTGGGGAATCAAACGAGTTGCTCTGAGCAGCAAGCATCCTTCTTCCACAGACAGACAATCTTCTGATTCAAGGCCCTGTCCAATTTCAAGGTCTCAACAATCTTCAACTCACCACTTGGAGATTGAGCGGGAGCAACTGAGCTTTTTTGTATATTCAAGCAAGTTGCTGGAGATCCTCGGGCACACGGGGTGATTTCACGTATTGTATTTACACCACCACCTGGAAGGTGTCTGTGTCCTGGTGGAAACTCTTCCCAGACAGTCACCCTCACCAGGTGTCAATGAGGTATTAATTTTTTTCCCCAAGAAGACCTGGATAAGGGACTCACTACAACTACAAGTGTCACTAAAAATTCTGTCATATAACGTAACCTTCCTCGTTGCCATAATTTTGGCCAGGAGAAGTTCTGAGTTTGGAGGCCCTATCAGCAGATCCAGAATTATGTTGCTTTGACAGGGACAAAGTCTCTCTACATTTATATCTTGGGTTTGGTCACGAAAGTGAACTTTCTTCCATATGAATCAAGACACAGAGTTACCGTTATTTTGTCCAAATAATGGGCAATAGGAGGCTTAGAGGATGTATTTCTCTAGCTTATACTTCAGCTTGGCTACAGGCGGTGTAGGTGTCACAGCCTTTTCCCTTTGTACTGCGGCTGCCAGCACGGCTTCAAGGGGCTGCAACAGACAATATTTGTAAGGTGGCATGTTGGTTATCTGTCCACCTTCACACGACATCACAATATTAACACTTAGGCTTTGGCATGTGCGGCTTTTGGCCACAGGGTGGCCAAAGAGTCCTGGCGTGAACTCCTCAGACACGGTGAAGGAGAATTTGATAAAAACTTATTGCCTGCTGTAGTTGGTGGATTCTTGGGGGCACTGATTAGGTACATCCCAGCACAGGACTGCCTGCCTGCGGCACAGACAGAGAAAGGAAAATTTGGAGACTTATCCTGGTGAATTTTTCTTCTTGTCTGTGCCGCAGGCAGGCAGTCCAACCCAGCCCATTTAAAAAAATCTCCTTCATCTTCATGCTTTTTGTCCAGTTCATGCAGTATTCGGGGGGGGGTGGGGTGGAGGGAAGGAGGGAATGTCACGCCTGAACTCCTAAGCAGTCAGTTTGACACTGTTGGTTCTCAGGTAATCCTAGTCTTATATGATTGGGAGTTCCTATATTCGTTTTTACTCAGCTTTGTTCTTGAGCTGTTCTTTGACATTTTTGGTATAATTGAAATAAGTTTTAATGATGATTTTGTAAGCTTTGACTGTCACAGTTTTGGGCTGCAAAGCCGGGGTGGCTCCTCCCCCAGGCTCAGGGCGCTTATAGACGAGACAAAAAAGGCGACTGATCCTTTGATCAGCCGCCTTTCTTTGCACTCGTCTAAAGATTGAGGCAGGATCTTACCCTGCGTCTGAGGGGGCAGGCGATTCTGCCCCCTCAGACGCGGATCCCCGAAGTGCCGGCTTCACACCGCACTTCCGGATTCCCTGGGCTTGTGCGCATGCGCTGAAGGGTGCGCATGCGCACAAAGACTCTGCGCCATGTCTGGACAGCAGACACGGCATACAGAGAAAAGCAGCGGGGGGAATGCCGGCATTTAACGATCCCGCTTGTAAGCGGGATCATCTATAAACGCCCCCAGACTGCCAATCAAAAGCTTTGGATCCTGCCTTCTGTCTCTGGGGAGAGGAGCTACGCCCAGCACAGGACTGCCTGCTGCGGCACAGACAAGAATGAAAATTCACCAGTTAAGTCTCCAAATTTTCCTTTTATGGGGAAATGTGGGGATGATTGCAGAGTAGGTGTGACTGTTTGGGCTGCATCACAAGATTGTTTTATTTTGTGTGGAATGAGGTAAGGAAGGCTGGACAGGAGGGATGTTCTGGTGTTTGTATGTTTTGATGGTGTTCGTTTGTATTATTGATTTTCTGTAAATTGCCCTGAGTCATCCTTGGAGAAGGGCGAGATATAAATAGACTGTAATAATAATAAAGGAGCAACCTAGGGCAGGGGGTGAAGAGTTGGGAAAGGCCTGATGGAAGAGGAGGTTTTTAGGAAGGATGTGAAGGGGGGAGGGGGGAGCCAAGTATATGTGTTCAGGGCTTGAGTTCCAAGCATGGGAGACAGTGTAAAGATACGTTTGGGGGCAGGAGTCTCTGGGGAAGGTGAGGTAGGTGGCATAGGAGGAGCGAAGGTCTCTGGTGGGAAGGTCTCATAGCAGGAAATGAGGGCAGAAAGACAAGAAGGTATAGGACTAAAACAGACCAGCCTTCTCATTTTTTGTGGATTTCCCCCCCTGCACTTTCAGAATGTTGCATGAAATTAATGCCATGGATTTAATCTGTTGGAGGGTTGAGGTGAGAGCGTGGAAGGCTCATAAGAAGGAGGTGGTAGTAGGAACCATAAGGAAGGTCTGAATTTTAGCAGTGTTGTGCAGGGAGAAGTGACAGGCCTTAACAGACTGAATATGAGATGTGAAGGAGAGGGAGAACTGAAAAATGAATCCCAGGTTGGTGCTCATTCTACACAAAGCCTGGCTTCTTAATTTCACTGGCAAACAGGTATTCATAAAAGTATATGGGTTTACTTGTACAAGTAACTACTTGCTGGTGAGAGTAAGGGGTTTACAGTAGACCTGGCTGGCACTTCTTTTTTTAAGAAAAAAGAGAGAGCGAGAAAAAATTAAAATATAGCTGCTAATTTCATTTTACTCAAAAAAACCAACAAAACCCTTTATGGTCATTTAGCTTTCTCAGTGCTCCCATTAAATTGAAATGCTAAGACTGGCATCATCAAGCACTTACTCTAGGAATATCCCCACTACTTCTACAACTGCTATTACTACTATTGGTTTCAGTGGGACTATCTTGGAGTAAATGGTATGAAGACTGCATACAGCCTGGGTGGATGTCAGCTGTTTTGGCTAAGGACAATGGGCTTATTTTGAAAGGTTCAGAGAAGCACCTGAGAAGTATGAATGCTCATCCTAGCATTATCCTGTTCTTTGTCAGGAGCACAGTGAGTTTTTCAAGGGAGTTGGAGGTGATTTTTTCAGGGGTGACTTCGGAAAGGATCAGGATAAAGAAGCTTCCCCGACCCCTTTTCTGACATGGCTACTCCCCTTCTGGCATGGCCTTGCCCCTCGCAAAGGACCATGTTATCATGGGGCGCTCAATGGGGGGCATGCAAAGTCAAGGGGCGGTGCAACTACGCCTTTTACCTCTTCCTCCTGGCCCCCATGCTTCTTGGGCTTGCAGGATAAGGATGAAAGTCTTGTGAAAACAGGGTTCGGTACAAAATTAGTTCTGCTTCCATTCTGGCTTTTTAAAATGGAGTCATTAGCCTTTCCAGTAATGCTGTGGCAGTTCAGCTTTTGATTACAAGCAGAACCAGCAGTTAGCACAAGGGGGAGAAATGAAAAGCAACTTACATAAAAACAAAGGAAAACAATTTTGAACTCTGGAAAAGTTTGGAGTTCATTCAAAATTGTGGTCCAAGTCTTGAATACTTTCCCCCCATTTGGATTAGCTGTTCTCTAATTTCATTTGACAACTTGATATGCCAATTAGAAGGTGCCGAAACAATTGTGAAACTAAAAAAGGATCTTGACAGGCATCATTCATTGCTGCATATCTCATTTTTATAGATAATTTTAATTAAGAAAACTCTTATTACTTGTTACGATATATAAGGATGAGATGTAGTCTCTGAAATGACATATGCCAGAAAAGATGGGGATTGTTCAAGGAGAAAGCAAGAATGGGAAGGCTCTTGCTTAATAAAGCATTCTCTTACTTAATGCAAAAATTAGTCATGTTTAACTTAACGTCCACAAATTCTGGGACGGCCTCACATTTAGCAATAGTCAGGAAAGGAAAATCCTCTTATCTAATAATGTACATCCCTACCTACTGAAATAAACATTTCTCCATTCTCTTTAGTAGTGACTAAAGCTGCTGTGTGTTCTTTGCTCCAGCCAGCGACTTGATTCCATCAGGGTCACAAATACACAGAAACTATCTCTAGTAGGAGACAGTAGTGTGCCACTCACCCACTACCTGGTACATTCAACTGTTTAGAAGTTACAACAAATCTAGCCTGATGTCAAAACCTGCCACATTGCTTCAATGTGTTGATAGCCAAAATTTCACTAAGATAAATGTACTATTACCTCACTGTCAACTAGTTTCCATTCTCTCCCATTCCTTTAAGTTCATATATAAACAGTCGATATCAGTTTAATTGGTCAGGGGATGAGTCCTCTGATTGTTGCGGAATGGGAGTGAATCGTGGGGAATGAACTGCTCCGCTATGACCTGTTGTACACTTCTCTGAAGCAACCAAGGCTGACCACTTTTGGAGACAGAATACTGGGACAGATGGGCCATTGACCGTGACTGTTTTTACACAAGCACACTTAATTCAAATTGACTTTTAATGGGAATTAATTAATTTGAGGTTATTATTCAGGATTTACCATTTACACGGTCATTTTAAAGGTGGATTAATATTTAATGCATGCTTGCAGGGTGAACCATCAATGTGTATTAAGGGTCCCTGGGAAGCCCATGAAAGCCCATGGTGCAGTGTTTTTGGATCTACGTCTAAATTTTCATTGTGAAACTGTTTCTCTGCAATTGAATGTCTCTCGGTGGAGTTCCCGTTCACTCTGCAGGCAACAGACATTCTTTACTTGCCAAGAGGGCACAGGGAATGAACGAGCATGCTAGCTTTCCTTCTCTATAGCCTTTTGGAGACAGACCCCCTGCCTGCATGCAGTTAAAGGACAGCATTGTTTTCTATACCCTCACAGGGATACTAGAGTCCCTCTGTGTTTGCTACAGTGCCTGCTTTGAGGTGCAAATTCGGCATGCCACACAGGGACGACTGGGATACCATAGAGATACAGAGAACTAGAGAGGAAACAAGTCTGTCTGCAGCACTCTATGGCGTTTTGGAGGTAATATGAATTAAATGTTTACACAATCACTAAGTCAGACTCAGTTTCATGCAAATTCAATTAAACCCTCACAAATTAGGTTTCCAGAGCCTGTGTTAAATCTTGAGTTCAGGGTCACTAATTCAGACTCCAGTGTTCCACGATCACATTAATTCAAATTAAAAGCCAATTAACTGCATTTAATGATTGTGTAAAAACAGCCCTTGACCCACTATGTCATTGCTTATGTTCTTAAGTTCTCTGTAACTTAGACATTCAGATGTACAATCCTTTCACCTCTCCAGCAATTAATTATTTGAGGAATTCATTGTATAATCAGGAAGAACTGCTCTTCTTGTTTGAGGACCTCAGAAACCCGTTATTGACTTCTAAGTAGTAATGGCAATGGAAGCAAAGCTGCTGAGAAACATATAGACTGATGATACCCAATACTTTTGCTTGTGTGACCCCATTTTGAGATTTAAATTTAATCCTGTGACTCCCAAGGAGGAGGAGAGACAAAGTCTCTCTCATCAATTGCAATCTCAACCCCATTGCCGACATACCAAAGGAGACAGGACACCATGCTGGGTTTTAACGGCCGCACTCTTTATTCAAATCAAATTAATTGAACCAATGGGTGGGGGCAAATTGCCTAGTGCGATGTGGGTCCAGTACCATGAAATCAACAGGTGTGAAACAATAACTCGACAAAAAACCAGGGGTGGTTTCAATGTACCCTCGATTTCCACCCCATCATGAACATCACATTCCCCCTCTCAGTGGCCCAAACCACAGGCGAGAGGGGCCCAACAATTGAAATTACGAGTAAGGATGAGGGTGCCTACAGACGGGGGACCATACTTGTCCCTGCCGCCCTCGCTCGACACCCCTCCCAGGGAGGCAGCCCCGCCGCTTGCTATACCCAGCTTTCCAGCGGGTGGGCCTCCCCATCTCTTAAGAAGATGACTCTTACTTATAAAATCTAACCTAATCTAGCTTACTGTACTGGACCCCTGCCACTAAGGGGTCACCGGGAAACCTGCCCCGGGGGAGCCCGACCCCCACCCAAATCTATAACTTATTCAAAACAGAAACCAGTGCCTTCTTCAGAGCCTCCAAATATAAATCATTTCCGACTGGCGATAGGTGAACGCTGTCTCGCCTGTACAGTGCCGGGCATCTGTGCGCCAAAGCACATGTATCTACTCGCTCCCCACCCAGGTGGGTAAGCCATCTACCTATGTCCCGGTTGATGGTCTTTCGGGTCCTGTCAATCTTCCGGGGGTGCACCCCGGTGCCCCATGTTACTCGTTCCACAAGATCTGTCCATATGAGTGCAGCTGCTGGGAAACACTTTTTAATTTCCCATTCATCTGATTTAATGTTCTTAATGAGCTGCACTCCTTTCAGGCGAGGGATGTCATTCTCGCCAGATGTATGACGATTATGTTGGGCGGGGGGCCATGGGCAGGGAGATGTAAGGCTGGCAGTAGTTGGTGCCATTTCATACCGCTGCGACCTGTCCAGTGTAGCTGCACCTGGGCTGATAAACCCAGCTGGGTGCCCCATCTGGTTTGGCCCGCCACCTTGGCAGCCCAGCGCACGAGGCTGTGACCGACGATCCATACCTGCTTCCGATATCTTGGGCAGCCACCTGGGGATTAGAGAAATGAAATTAATGGGGGGGGGGAAGGGGGTTCCGAACGTAAGTCCAGAATGTTTTCCATCTCCATCTGCCCAAATCCCGGATTCCCTGCTCTGAAATTCCACTCTCAGCGGCGAAGGTTGTGGCCCCAATGCGGAATGAGTGACCCACTGTATGCAAGGGCGGGATGCTGAGGTGAGACAACGCAGCTCTCAAAACTATGGTGAATTGATACCTGGTGACCGGTAGGCCCCCGACATGCCTAAAGAGAGGGCCAGGTGCGCCCTGCCGAAGGTTAAGGTAGACTTTGGTTGCTTGTACCAGGCACAACTCCGTCGATATGGCCTTGTGCAGGATCACGACCTGCCCCCTCCCCCACTGGTCTGTTTTGGATTGACGAATGGTGAGCACCATTGCTGCTGGACCGATCCTGATGTCATTGAGTCGGAATGCCCTACCTGAGGTGTCCCTGACTCCATCGGCCACCATCTCACTCACTCGGAATGCTCCGAAGAAGGCTAACTTAAACAGGGAATTGAACAATGAAACTTCATAACCGTCAAAACAAATTCACGGAAGGTGATCACATAAATCCAGCAGTAAACGGGGGGTAATGGGGGCCCATTGATCAGGGGTCCTGCCTGCCTCCCTAGCCCAGCTCTCCAGCAAGCGCCTTGCAAAAAAGCCCCGGTCAAGGGGGAGGGGTGACCCGCAAGGTTGCTAACGAAGTCCAAGGCAGACAGTTTCCCAGCTATGGTACTTGGTGCTGCCCTGCTGCGCCTCAGATGTTGAGATTTAAATTTAATCCTGTGACTCCCAAGGAGGAAGAGAGACAAACAAAGTGTGTCTCATCAATTGCAATCTCAACCTCATTTGCAGATGGTTTGACCCTCCACAACCCACAGCTTGGGAACTTCTGATATAGACATAGTTCTGAACAAATCAGTACTCTGTACTTGCCCAATCTTCATTGCACTCAGTGGAACTGTAAATGGCTCAATTCTCTGAGGTGCAAGTTCTTGCAAGAGATACCCCAAACAGTTACAGCTCTGGTGTTCTCACCCAAGTGCAGGTTTATTCCAAAAGACAATCATAAGGTGCACAGTCCCAAACATCCATAAGCACAAAGCCTTTCTGAATTAGGCAATCCTCTTCCTGGGCTCCCAGACTCTTCTCTATTCCCTTTGGTAAGCCTCTTACTAAACTGACCTCCTCGAGAGTTCCTTGGACTGTTACACCAAGCTTAGGCTCCATCCTGAACCCCCGTACATGACACTTAGCCAACTGTGATGCAGGACTCCTGAGTTCCACCATTCAGGCAATCTCTGCTGCTCTGTATCTCTTCCCTGGTGGTCCTTCCTGCTTGAGGTCCAGCTCAGCCTTTTATGACCTTTCCTCCCAACTGACTAGTAGCTTTGTGACAAGTACCAGCAGAGAGTAATTAGCCAACTCAGTTAGCTTTGTGGGACTGTCACTGCGGCCTCACTGCCTGCCCCAGGAGATGGACATCCTTGTCAGGACCTCAAGCTCGGCCTAGTCTTGTAAGGATTTTAGAGCTCCATCACAGGGACCTTCGAGTAAAGTGCAGTGATGTAGGCCTCAGAACTTTGTCTTATTGGTGTGCAAAAAATCCTTTATTTTGTAATTTGTTTGACAGTGTAACGTTAAATATGAGTAAACAAACGTGTGAGTTCAATGTCAAATCATAAGCTGCATGGACAAATGACTTCCAAAGACAGCTGCTTTATTATTTCAAGTATTGATTTCCAGAATCAAATTAATTTTACTTCCCACCCACTCGTATTCAAGTGTCAAAATGTGTGCCTTATTTCTTGTACAGAAGCTGTGCCTCTTTTTGGTCTTGTTTGTCATAAAGGAAGCTGACAAAGTTTGAAGCTGTGAGATGTAATTTTTCTTTGTACATACCTAAAAAAAACTATTGAAGCGAGTAGGGTTTTTATCATGATGATTAATAATAATGTTGTTGTTGCTATTAAACTTTCAAAGTACTTTTGCTTGGGAAACTAGATGGTACTGAAGACTGGTGATGGATAGATGCAGTCTGTCAAATCTGCGCAGATTTTTACTGTTTCAAATTGTTTATCAATGAATGATTGGACAGTCTCAAGGCAGATGGTTGTTTTAGCTCTGTTTCTAAGCAACCAGATCAAAATTTCCAGAGTAAGTAGTGACTTTGAGCTACAAAGCTTGGAACATCAGGAACGGGTCTTGATCTGCAGGATATGGACACTTTTTGGTTTTTTGTTTATTTAAATTTCTTACCCTGCCCTTCCTGCCAAAGGCAGCTCAGGGCAGCTTACAATATGAAAATACAAAAAATACACATAAAACAGACCATAAATACAAAAACCATAAAACACCCCACACCATCCCCCACAACCCTCACCCACCCCAACCCCCCTACCTCCTGACTCACCCTTTCCCCCCACAACTCCCCCACCCTAACTCCACTGCCAAACACCCTTGTGAAGAGGAGTGTTTTACACTGCCTCTTTAAAGGTGTTCAAAGCCGGGCATAAACTAACCTCCCAGAGGAGGGAGTTCCACAGATGTGGGGCAGTGGCTCAGAGTGCCCTTCTCATCGTGGAGGCCAAATTTAAAACTGGTACCTCCAGACAGGCACCTCCAGCCAACTTCAGAGGCCACAATGGGATATGATAGGCCAGGCGATCTGCCCGATAAGTGGGTCCCAAGCTGTTTAGGGCTTTAAAGGTCAAAGCCAGCACCTTGAATTGTGCCCGGAAGGCAATCAGTGCAGTTTTCAGAGCACCGGTGTTATGTGCTCCTGTGACCCATTCCTATAAGGAGCCAGGCCATCGTATCCTGCACCAGCTGCAGCTTCCGAACACGCTTCAAGGGCAGCCCCACGTAGAGTGCATTTCAGTAGTCTAGCCTCAACATAATGAAGGCATGGATGATGGTTGCCAGATCTGAATAAGAAAGAAAAGACTCAGCCTTCTCACCAGATGGAGTTGGTGAAAAGTACTCCTGGCAGTGGCCACTGCTGCCATCTAAAATTACAGGTGCAGCAGTGGGTCCAGGAGCACTCCAAGGCTGCAAACCTGAGTGACCAGGGATGGTGGTGGACACTTTCAATAACAGGGGTTCCAGTCCCTCCAGGTCACAAGGCCGACCAACCATCATCACCTCAGTCTTGTCAGGATTCAACCTCAGTCGACTCACCCTCTTCCAATCCCTCACAGCAGCCAGACAATGGGTAAGCACCATTGGGACTTGGGTTGGATGAAAAAAAGAGGTAGAGCTGAGTGTCATCAGCATACTGATGACATCTCACTCCAAACCTCAGGATGATCTCGCCCAGCAGCTTCATATACACGTTGAACAAGATAATCCTGGAGCTTATCCTGGATGAGGCCGCCAACCTCGTGTGCATAATGGAGATGTGTTTGGATTAAGTGTCTGGGCTGGTTTTGGCTCTGGTGACACTGGTATTCTATGCAGCATCAGCATAGGCCTGGGGGCGGGGGCAGTGTGGCTGTGGTTTTTAGGGGTTCCCTGTCCTTCCGGAGGTATCCAGTGCTTGACTCATCTGGCATGGAGTGTGTCCATATTGTGTTTGATTTGGCTGGAGATAGATTGAGTATTCTGTTAGCATACCGAGAACCCTGCTGCACTACAGCCTCCCTGATTGCTCTAGCTGAGCTGGTCTTAGAGGTGGTGTTGAGATTGCCCAAACTTATTGTTTTGGGTAATTTCAACATTCACACCAAGACCAACCTTTTAGGAGTGGAGCAGGAGTTCATGGCCTCCATGGCAACCATGGGCCTATCCCAGCTAATAGTGAGCCCAACACATGAAAAGGGAAACACACTGGATTTGATGTTTTGCACTGGCCTGTAAATTGGGGTTCCAATTATTTGGGGTGTGGATATAACACCCTTGTCATGGCTGGATTATTATTATTATTATTATTATTATTATTATTATTATTAACTAATCATCATCATCATCAAGCATTTATATAGCGCAGGCATAGACATGGTCCCTGCCCTAGGGCTTACAATCTGAGAGATGGGGGGAGGTACGAAGAAAGGTGAACAGAAGGAGACATAAGGAGTGTAACATTTATGAAGATGCAAGGTCTCAGGTGCACGTGTTTGCATTGGTTACATTGAGAATGATGGCTGGCTGGTCCATGTGGTGAGGATATGAGTACGCAGATCTCAGGCAACAGATTGTACTGGATGGTAGGTATCAGCAGGAGTTAGGAGAGGGGAGTAAAGAGTCAGGGAAGGCAGAGCGGAAGAGGTGAGTCTTGAGGAGGAATCTGAAGGTACGAAGGGAGGGGGTGAGGCAGATGTGAGCAGGGAGGGAGTTTCAGACATGGGTGGCAGCTAGGGAGAAGGGATGAAGGCGGTTAGGGGAGGTATGGGAGGGCAAGAGAGGGGACAGAGGAGGAGCAGAGTTCACAGACTGGAGTACAGAGGGAAATTAGCACAGAGAGGTAGGGGGGAGCAAGGTTGTAAAGAGCTTTATAAGTAAAGACTAGGAGCTTGCGCAGGATTTGTTCAGGAAGGGGGAGCCAGTGAAGGGAGGAGAGATGGGGCTGCACATGGGCAAAGCAACGGGTAAGGTGGATGACCCTGGCAGCAGAGTTTTGGACAGAGATAAGAGGAGAAAGGTGAGAGCGGGGGAGGCCAGTGAGAAGGAGGTTACAGTAATCGAGGTAAGAGATGATCAGAGTGTGAACAAGGGTATTGGTTGGGGGTGGGACTACCAGATCATCCGGTATCTGATACTGCCGGTATTTGGTGTACCGGCAGTATCGGATTAAACCCAGTAATCCAGTGTAATTTACGAGATTCCCCTACCGGATTTTTTTACATTGCGGCCATTCAAATGAATGGCCGCAATGTAAAAAAACAAACAACCCCCCCCCCACTTTCCCTCCCCAGTCCAGGCTGTGCGGGTGGAAGGGGGGACACCCCCCACCCACCCTGCCCAGCCTGGCTTTAAAAATGTTTTTCCCCCGAAGTCCCTGCTAGTGCGGGCTCCAGGCCGCTGCCGGCGACCCAGAGCCTGCACCAGCAGGTAGGTTGTTGTACTAGGGTGATCCCGGGGGTGGTTTAACACACACCCCACCCAGGGATCACCTACCTTGCGCTCCGGGCGGCGGCGGTCTGACTCCGGCGGCTTCAGTGCTGACTGTGGTGGCGGCTTCAGTGCTACTAGGCCTTCTGGTGAAACCTGGAAGTTCACTGGAAGGCCTAGTATCGCTGAAGCCGGCAGCCACAGCCAGCTCTGAAGCCGCCGGAGTCGGGCCGCCACCGCCGCCCGGAGCGCAAGGTAGGCGATCCCTGGTGGGGAAGTAGGGTGATTCCTGGGGTGGGGTGTGTGTTAAACCACCCCCACCCCAGGGATCACCCTAGTACCTGCTGGTGCGGGCTCCGGGTCGCCAGTGGCGGCCCGGAGCCCGCACTAGCAGGGACTTCGGGGGATTTTTTTTTTTTTTTAAAGCCAGGCTGGGCAGGGTGGGTGGGTGGTGTCCCCCCTTCCACCCGCACAGTCTGGGAGGGGGAGGTGGGAGGTTTTTTGTGTTTTTTTCCATTGATTTCAATGGGGACAGTTCCCCATTGAAATCAATGGAAAAAAATCCGGTACTGGTAAACCGGCAAATCCGGTTTTTAAAAATCCGGTAAGCGGTAAATCCAGTACCCGGTAATTGCCCTGATGTCCCACCCCTAGTATTGGCAGAGGAGTCAGAGAGAAAAGGGCGAATCTTAGCAATGTTACTGAGGGAAAAGCAACAGGATTTGGCAGCAGAGTTGATGAAGGGTTTAAAAGAAAGGGGTGAGTCAAAATTGAAGTCTAAGCTATGGACTTGGGGGATGGGAAGGATGGTGACCCTGTCAATAGGATTGACAGGGAGGAGGGAGAGGAAAGATTGGGGAGGGAAGATAAGGAGTTCAGTTTTAGCCATGTTGAGTTTGAGCTGACATTGAGACATCCAGGTAGGCAGCTGGTGAGGCAAGCTTGAACAGATGGAGATAGAGAGGGAGTAGAACTATAGAGTTGACTGTCATCAGCATAGAGGTGATATTGGAAGTCATAGGAGGCAATGAGTTTGCCTAGGGACAGGGTGTATATAGAGGAGAGGGCCAAGGACAGAGCCTTGAGGAACACCAATTGAGAGGGGAAAGGAGGCTTGCCTCCTGAAGGCTTGGCTCTTGGCCCTCCTATGCCCCCATCAGGGTGATGGACCTGTTAGCTTGGTCTGTCCTCAGAGACTTATGGATCCGATTGGATTCCAGAACTTTCTGAGGGGGATTTACCTACTGACCTTGATGACTGTTCTGTTGATGACCTGGTCATCCTATGGAATGGCATGACCAAGGCCATTGACTCGGGTGTCTGCTCCCACCACTGCACCAACACAGGTCCCTGTGGTATGTGGAGAACCTGAGGTGGCTGAAGCGGGAGGTTAGGTGGTTAGAGTGCAGGTGGCGCTCGACTCATGCTGAATCTGACTGAATGCGGTGTAGATAGTTTTTGAAAGAGTATGCCGGGGCTCTGCTGGCGGAACTTTTCTGTGTGGTGAGGGGTCTGGTTAGTGTGGCTTGTCTCCACAAGGAATTGGAGTAATCTAATGCCTGCTATGACATTTTTACTTCACAGACAAAATTGCTTGTATTCACCACGACTTTGGTGCGACTATTTCTGTGGCAGAGTCAGTGTTTGGGGCTGTGGAGGTCCAGCCTTGTCCTTTTTATTTGGATCAATTTCAGTCGGCATCACCCACTGATGTGGAGGATGCGCTTGGGGCTGTGTGGGTCACCAGTTGTGAATTAGATCCATGCCCGTCCTGGTTGGTGAAAGCCACCCAGGAGACATTAGGGCCATTGCTGGCTGCGGTTGTCCAGGCTTCCATTTGGGAGGGTAGGATTTTGGACTCCCTTAAAATGGTGATTGTCTGGCCTCTGCTTTAAGAAACCATCTTTGGACACTGACTCCCATGCAAGCTATCGGCCTGTCTTTAATCTTTCCTTTTTAGGCCGTTTTTAAATGGATCTGCCTGAAGGGTGGGTTTGTGTGTGCTACCACACACTTCCGGTGAGTTGGGGGACTTCAGATGGTGGACAATGGGTTTGCGGTTGGTGTGTGCCCACCTCTACACACCCACCCCTTTATGCCCATGCAGGTAACCATGGGGGAAAACCTGGGTTGCTCCATGTGGGGGCATGGGTGGGCGGTGCATGGTTTGTGGGAGTGCGCCTCCACCCATGCTGCCTTTAGATGGGTGTCTGGGTCTGTGGGGGATGAGTGGACCTGGGTGGGTGTGTCCCATCTGAAAACTGCCTTAGTCCTTTCTGAAAATCAAGCCTTTTCAAGTAGAGCAACCCAAGACTTGGGGTCAGTTGTAGCTAGATTGGAATGGGGCCTAGTGCAGAAGATAGAATGTCACCTTTCTCCCCCTGCCCAAGTGGCAGCGAGTGTGGGTCTCCAATGCTAATGGGCCCTAGTTCGGCTGCACTACCTGTCCCTATTATAGCTATAAAATACAAAACACTAAAATCCTATAAAAACCAAACCCGGCTACTATCAACAACAAAGAAAAGACGGTCTGCAAGAACAACTGATGTACAATTTGTACAATAAACAGAACTTCTTTACATTATATAAGATATAAAATTATAGAATGATTTAATACAATAAAAGATTATAGACATACACATATAGCTACAACCACTTTTGAAAATCAAAACCAGAAACAATATTCATATATATATATGCATTTGCAGTTTTTGATCTCTTTTGGCAGTTTTTAATCTCTTTTGGCTTTTGCTTTGATATTTTGTTCACTTTGGTACTTCGTTTACTTTGCTATTTTGGCATTTTGTTATTCAGCATTCCGTGTCTTTGGTGGTGGAATTTGGCAGGCTTGGGTTTTTAAAATGCAAATGTGATCAGTCCATCTGTGTGATGTCATGCGGTAGAAAGACGTAAAACAGCCCCAAAAGTGTCAGTAACCAAAGCAACGGAAGTACTAAATGCTAAAATAGCAGAACAAATGAAATATTGGAATAGTAAAGATGCAAATTCTGTGACTGTGACGAAGGTTAATTTCAATATGTTTGAGTGAATATGTAAACAATTTTTGTCTATACAGAATGTGGTATTCACGTCAGGCCAAGTTCATGCATGTTTGTGTATGTAAGCAGATATGTTGGTGAGTTTAATGCACTACATGGGTTTGTAATCACTGAAATAAGAGCACCTCTCTGCTCAGTGCAAGGTGCAGAGCCACTCATGCTTGTACAGGCCCCTGTCGTGTTAATTGGCAGTATTTTACCAGATAAGTTGGATAATATAGTGGCTTTTAGTGTGTCCTAAACACAGCTCATTTTGATGTTAAAACCTCAATTCTTTCACTCAGTAAGGAAGATTGAAAATGCAAGTACATAATCCTTTCATGATTTAATTAGAGTAACTCTCCTCCATTCAAATCATTTACCACCATTATAATCAATTAATCCTGGGATTGAATACAGAAACAGCCAGGAGAAAAGAGGAGAGAGAAAGAAAGCAGGAACAATTGCATGAGCTCCATCTCTGGAGGCTGTTCTAGTTTCCTTATTTTCATACTCTCCCTTCCTCCCTCCCTCGCCTCTGAAGTTACCCACACATGTTTAAACAGGGCTGGCAAGCCCAGACACTATATAATGATTACAGCAGGTCACTTTCCTAACCTCAAATGAAACAACATTTTTGCTTTACCACCTGCACCAGTGCAACACAAGGCCCAGCCAGGGAGGCATCTCTGATAAGTCATAGTAGCTCAGACTTGGCCAAGCCAAAGGGAAGTCAGGTGACCTCAGGGACACTGCTCATTGGACCTCCTCCAAAATATAACTCTCCGTATCGCCCAAGTGTCAGAGCAACTTGACAGTTGGCCTGATTCAAGCAGATCTTTCGAGCCAGGTTTTTGCTGCTCTCTCCAAACTATTAGGGATGGGCGAACAGAGCGCTGTTCGGTTGTTTGGTTCGAAACCCGAGTTCGGGTTCAGTGGTTCAGTTCAGCCGAGTTTGGTTTGGCCGAACTTGGCCAAACATTCAAAAATAGCAAAACTAAAACCGAACCGAAACCTAATTTTCGGACCTGGAACGACGTTTTCCCTGCCTCCGAACTCATCCAAACTCGTCTGAACACGACAAAACTGTTCGGTCATTCAAGAATGTGGTTCGGACGTTCGGTTCAGACGTCCGAACAGACCGAGTTCGGTCCGAACTCTGAACATCCAAACCGCGTTCGCCAGCCTGCCCTCATACCTACTTTCCAGACTACCACCTAGCTTGACTGACTACCTTCCACTCCTTGCCCTCCACTCCTGCTTACCCCTTGTTCTGATCCGACTTCTCAGCTGTGACCACCTGGTCTGAACTTGACTTTTGAGCCTGGATTTCCTATCCCCGTTGCTGCTTGGTTACTGTCCCAGAGTGGCTCTGATCTGTAGAGCCTAGGTTCCTAATCTTGGGAATGTGACAAACAGAATGAGAGAGGAATAAGTCATTTAATCCTTGTTCAAAGTAATCCATCTCCTCTGGTTCTGTGTGCAGTTAGCAAAACAATCTGAGAAAGGAGAGAGGGCAGGCTAAATAGACAAGTGCTGGAAGGACATTCCACTCCCAACAATGGACAGCATAAGAGGACGCATGAAGAGGGTCATCAAAGAAACAGACACTTGATCAGTAGCATTGGCTTAGTTGGTGGAGGGGGAGGTGGTTAGGGTAAGTAGGGAGGAGAACAATTATGAAGAAACTTGAAGGTGAACAAAACCAGGATTACAACTTGACATGCTGGGAAAATTGGAAGTTGGTGGCAAGATCTGTAGAGAGATGGCACAGTTAGAGCAATGAGTGTGTGTTGTGGGATCTGCATACTCCATGCTGAAATGGCAACTAAAGAGTTAAAACTTACACTTCCTGCCCACGAGTAGGTCCAACAAGCAGCACTCACAGCAGCTGTGGAACATAAAAGGCTCTAGTGAGAAGGGTTTGGAGAAACAGAAGACTCCTGTCTGCCCACCATGGAGAAGCTGAGGCTCTGGGGAAAGGGCCTGAGATTGCAGCAGGGATAAAACTGTTGTATCTTGTGCTAACCTGAGTGGGTTGGTGTTGTACAGAAGGAAATTCCTGACTGCGAAATCCTGTATACAAAATGCACGTAAATGATGGCAAGCTGACAGAGAAAAGAGCGAATAGTGTTTGATTCTTCATTGGAATGTGACAGTGGGTTTTGGGGCCGCAAGGAGTCATGGTACTACTACTCAACTTAGGCCGCTTTTATACGAGGTGCTGAAAAGCACCTCCTGAGTCCCGCATTGAAAGAAAAGCCGCGCGCGGAGTGTTTACATGCTCCCAGCGCTGCCGGAACTGACATGCTCCCCGTTGTCGGCAGTGGTGGTGCCGTTGCCGACAACAGGGAGCACGTCACTTCCGGCAGCGCAGGGAGCATGTAAACACTCCCCATGCGGCTTTTCTCTAAACGTGGGACTCAGGAGGTGCTTTTCAGCGCCTCGTATAAAAGAGGCCTTAGTGAGACCTGCATTTTGTAAGTTTAGAAGAAGACAAGATGAGTGTTGGCAAGGAGGGAAGGAAATGGTTGTGACGCAAAATGAAGGCCCAGAAAAGGGAAGGATTTTAGTTGTGTGGACAGTCAGGGGCAGTTCTAGTTCAGAAATATCATGGAAGACTGTACCTTCAAACATGCCACAGTCTCTCCTATTCTCAAAAAGTCCACTCTTGACCCCTCTGACCTTTCTAACTATCGTCCTGTCTCACTCCTTCCTTTTGCTTCCAAACTGCTTGAACGTGTTGTCTACTCCCACTGCCTTGACTTCCTATCCTCCAACTCCTCCTTTGACACCCTCCAATCTGGCTTCTGCCCCCTTCATTCTACTGAAACTGCTCTCGCTAAGATCAACAATGATCTTCTGGTGACTAAATATAAATGTCTCTATTCCATTCTTGTCCTCCTTGATCTCTCTGCTGCCTTCGATACTGTTGACCACTCACTCTTGCTGGATTCCTTTCACTTCCTTGGCTTTTATGGCTCTGTCCATAACAGGTTCTCCTCCTACCTCTCTGACCGCTCCTTTAATGTGTCTGTCTCCAACTCCGCCTCCTCCTCCTTCCCCCTCTCAGTTGGTGTTCCTCAAGGCTCTGTTCTTGGCCCTCTCCTCTTCTCGATCTATACCTCACCCTTAGGCAAACTCATTGCCTCCCATGGCTTCCAATACCACCTCTATGCTGATGACACTCAACTCTATCTCTCTACTCCCTCTCTCTCCCTCTGTTCAAGCTCGTCTCATCAACTGTCTCTCTGACATCTCTACCTGGATGTCTCAACGTCAACTCAAACTCAACATGGCTAAAACTGAACTCCTTATCTTCCTCCCTCATCCTTCCTCTCCTTCCTCACTGCCAATAATTATTGATGGAGTCACCATCCTGCCTGTCCCCCAAGCCCGTAGCCTAGGCTTCATCTTTGACTAACCCCTTTCTTTTAAACCCTACATTGACTCTGTTGCTAAATCCTGTTGCTTCTCCCTCCATAACATTGCTAAGATTCGCCCTTTTCTCTCTGTCTCGTCTGCCAAAACTCTTGTTCATGCTCTGGTCATCTCTCGCCTCAATTACTGTAACCTCCTTCTTTCTGGCCTTCCCCAGTCTCACCTTTATCCCCTCATCTCTGTCCCAAACTCTGCTGCCAGGGTCATCTACCTTCCCAGTCGCTTTGACCATGTGCAGCCCCTCCTCTCTTCGCTTTACTGGCTTCCCCTTCCTGAATGAATCCTGCACAAGCTCCTAGTCTTCACCTATAAAGCTCTTCACAACCTCGCTCCCCCCTACCTCTCTGCACTTATGGCCCTCCATGCTCCAGCCTGTGCACTTCGCTCCTCCTCTGTCCTTTCTCTCACCCTTCCACGCCTTCCCTGCTCCCCTAAGCGCCTTCGTCCCTTCTCACTTGCTGCCCCCCATGCCTGGAACTCCCTCCCTGTCCACATTCGCCTTGCCCCCTCCCTTCATACCTTCAAATCTCTCCTTAAAACTCACCTCTTTTGCTCTGCTCTGTCTGACTCTTTATCCTGCTGAGCCACTATTTCCTATACTTATGGTCTGTTTACCCTTATCCTTGCCACATGGACCTGCCTGCTGTCATTCTCATCGTAACCAAGCCAAGCACGTGCACTTGAGACCTCGCATCTTCATGAATGTTAGACCCCTTGTCTGTCCCTCTGTTCCCCTTCCTATGTCTCTCCCCCAGCTCCTGTCTCTCAGATTGTAAGCCCTAGGGGCAGGGACCGTGTCTGTTTTATTACTTTGTAAAGTGCCAGGTACACTGCTGGCGCTATATAAATGTTTTTTAATAATAATAATAATAATAGTGGAAGAAAGAAGTTCTGGTTCGGATATGCAGCACAAGAAAGGAAAAGGATGAGTTGAGAGAACCGTCAGATTATGGGGCTTAAGTGACAAGGAGATTTGTGGTACTGTCTTCTTCACTTGGTCGCTATTGACGAAGCCATTTTTAAAAGTAAAATCTTAAAGAAAGACTTTCAGGAAAGAAAGAGAGGGAGACAGGATGTCACCGAGGGAAGGGGGTGGGGGTGGAGAAGACAACACAGGGATCCAAGGGTCTGTGCTCTGAAGGGATACCCCCACTTTCCTTTTCTCCTATTCAGGAGTCGTCTTTCAGTGTTAATAGCCCCTCAGGATCTTATAAGGGCTTTCCTCCTATAAGGAGGCAACCCAGATCATCATAGGGGAGGAAGAGGGGGCACCCTTTTCCAACCTGAGCACGACCTTTGCTCCACATATACACACACACAACCCACACACACATGGGGGAAAGGGGAAGATGGGAAGACACTCACGCAACTAGTCACCAGTGAGGGGAGAGCAGGGGCCCGGGTAAATATACAGGGATTCACTTGCGTAGCGTATCAGATGCATGTGAAGTCACCCCTAGGTGCTGGAGGTGGGGGGGTGTTAGCCAAGGACCAAATCCCTCCACTAGTATGATACACAGACACCCCCCTCTCCCAAACAATCACTCTCACACTCTTTTCCTTTCCTTAGCTTTCAGGGTCTTGCATGCAGATTCAGGCAAGGAGGGGCCATTCTCTCCTAAGATCACTGGCGGGGCACTGCAGTCCTGTCGGCGATATTTGTAGCTGTGGCCTAGGAGGGCACACCCTTGGACGCCATTCCCGAAGCCGGGGCCCAACCCCGGTGTGTTGGATGTTGGCGCACTTCCAGTCTCCTGGGCGGCACAGCGCTTTAGTATCCTGTTGCCCAGCAACAGGGCTGTCATGCCTCCCTTCCCCCTGAAGTTTGGAGGGCACCCCGCCCCTGTTTGCCAGTGCCGATGGTAAGTTCTAGCACAGGATGGGATAGGTGGAGACAAATAGAAATTAATCTTTATGTTCTCTGGCATTCAACCTCTCTTCAGCCACACATCAGACAGCTATAAATTATTGTAATATTCTCTCAGTATATCTTTTCAAGGGAAATTCGATGAAGTACCGGGCTTCATTTTAAGTTCATTAAAAGCATCTGACAAAAGATTTCAAATCCCTGTCTACAAAAGAAAGTGATGACAACCCACCTTCAACCTTGGCTCCTCTTTCAAAATGGCCACTCTGCATGTTTTTTCTATGCATTATATCTGTCATTAACGACACTGCAGCCTTAACTTAAACGATATTGAGTCTTTTCCCCACCCCCTCACCCCCTCCAACAGAGGTGAAGGGAACACAGGTGTAAGGCAATAAGGGCGACTAGGACTCAGTGACTGAAAGCCATTACTGTACTATTTGATGGACTTCGTTAGGATGAGAAGTTGGTCAGCTGCCTCCAGGACAGCTTCTAGATGCAGAATGTGGGGAGGAAAGGGATGGGAATTAGTCCACGCTGAAGCAGAGATCTCCAGTGGTGACCAGAGATCTGTAGATTCTAGGGACTGAATCCATATGTCTGTTTCTCAGGAGGTGTGTGAAGAGGAGAGAGAGGTATAACTGTGACCATGTTCCAACCCTGAGTCAAGCTTATCAATCAGCTTCAGCGGTAGTGCTCCATAGATATTTCTGCTCTGCATTTCTGGAGAAGCAGATAGATGGGTCCATCCCGTGTATAGGTGTAGATAGAACTGAAGGCTCACCAGCCTTACCATACATAATTAACATGACATCGCCCCTGCTAAAACTAAACATGTAGAAGCCACCAGGATTTAGATAACTTATGCCAAAGAGACTTAAAGGAACTAGGTCAGGAGCTGTGAACAGCTGCAAGAGCTAGCCCAAGTTCTATTCTGTGCCTGCTCATGACATCGGAGCCCAGATACTTCTGTGCTATTGGTGGAGTGCAGAAAGGAATGCTCATTCTCTCACCCTTCTCTAGCCATGTCCCTGGTCATGGGATTATATTTCACTCAAAATGGGGTGACACAGGCAAACCTTAGGAACCACTTGGATTACAGTGGTGCCTTCTGGCCTTAAAAAGACTCTGCTGTGATGACCTGGAGGGATGGCAGGGGAATTCCCTGAAGTTGAGCCTTTCCAGATTATCCTCCCCGCTGACTTGCTTAGTGGGAGGGAACAGAGGAGTCCGGGGCTTCTAGCTGTTCCACTTTGAACTCGTTCCTTTATACACCTCTATATTAGAACTCCCACTTAGTTTAAATGGAGATGGGAAGAGAACTGAGATTGTTTTTGTTAGTGGTTTTTTTTTTTTTAAAGAAACATACTGCTCACACCCCTTTCTTCTGAGTTTAAATAGGGCCCAGTTAAGCTATTGAATGCCCTTGAAGTGTTAATGGAGGCAGAGGCTAAAATAAGCTCCCTAATACAGTTTTGTATTTTTAAGCAATAATTTGATTGGCAAATAGGTAGAGATGGAGCCAAGTTTCCAATCAGTCCTTGCTCAGCCCATCTGGCAAACACTAAGGGTAAGCAGGAGTTGGAGATGCAGTAGGGGTGTATATGCTGGCTTGTCTTAAAAATATTGTATGTATCCATTTTGTTGGCTTTTCCCATCCATCCATATACTTTACACTTTCCCTTGTCTTACGAGTATTCTCACAGTGGGAAAGTGCAGTTAATAAATCTTGTCCTGTGTACACGCTTTTTTCTTTCTTTCTACTGATAATAAGAGATCACTGGATCCGGAAAGCAGTTTGCTTCACAGCTCACGAGCACATGCTACTGGGATGATGATGAGACATGGCAACGGGGGAAGGAGGAAAAGGGGTGTTTTTAAGATGTTAGGTGTAGGCTGCGGGTGCATTAGACTCTGCAGTGCAGTCCTTTATGGCGATAGGTATCTGCGTTATTGGGTCTCTGCATAGACAGAGACACTCGGCCATGATGTGGACTCATCTTGTCTTCTTCTAAGCTTACAAAATGCAGCTCTCACGAAGACCTCTTTTATACGAGGTGCTGAAAATCACCTCCTGAGTCCCGCGCTTAGAGAAAAGCCGCAAGGGGAGTGTTTACATGCTCCCTGCGCTGCCGGAAGTGACGTGCTCCCTGTTGTCAGCAGCGGCACCACCACTGTCGACAACAGAGACACTCGGCCATGATGTGGAAGCTGGTTTAAGATATTTTATTGAGGCTTTCATCTTGTAAAACCAGGCTCCTGTACTCCTTATCTTTTCTTCAGTGTTTGAGCCACCCTGAACCTAAGGGAAAGGGTGGGATACTAA
Source organism: Sphenodon punctatus (assembly GCA_003113815.1). Classification (NCBI taxonomy): domain Eukaryota; kingdom Metazoa; phylum Chordata; class Lepidosauria; order Sphenodontia; family Sphenodontidae; genus Sphenodon; species Sphenodon punctatus. The sequence continues at coordinate 1,067,592 of QEPC01013055.1, forward strand.
CCAAAATAAATAGACCCCAGTACAGCTATTGAAATCAGTGGGGCTACTTATGGAGGAAGGCCCTTTTTGACTAAGGTTGGCTGAATCTAACTTTTATGAAACCATTAGGAACATCCAAATTTGTAAATGGGTTAAGCAAAAGTGAGTTAGTCTGCTTCCACATGAGCAGCTTGTTCTCGATTAGGAGCAGGAGAAGGTGTGGCCTTTCCTTTCTCCTCGCTACTCATTCCGGATACCCAGGGCACTTGGCTAATAAGCACAAACTGTCCTCAGATGAGCACTTGATCTGAGGTTTGACTTGACTTGCATTCCACCCCACAACTGTGTACTCGCCCTGGGGCAACTGCTGTTCACAGTAGCACCAAGCCTTTTAACATTTCGGCAGAACTGTAAGACCTGGCTGTTTGCCCAGGCCTTTGGGAGGGAGGGTGGGGAGGGAGGATTTTAGTCCCCCACCCATTTATTTATTTATTTATGTCTATATTTTATATTTTATATTTGATTGTTTTTAAAATGAATTTTAGTGTATTTTTATTGTTGGAAGCCGCCCCGAGCTGCGTTGCAGGAGGGGCGGGGTATAAATCTGAAAAAAATAAAAATAAATAAATAAAATATCATGGAATATGGGACACGTAGAGGGGTGCTTCTACACCCTCATAGAATGTCCCTAGTGTGAACATAGTCTTCAGTGTGGGTGAAATCTGTTTTACTTACGTGACATCTACCTTTCTGTGTGATCTGTAGGTGTGATATATCCAGGGCTGACCTTACCATAGGGTAGGGTGGCCATACCTCCCCTTTAAAAGAGGATGCTTATGAAAAATACATGGTGCAGGGTTGGAACCACTGCAGCCCTGCAACATATATTTTTCATAAGCGTCCTCTTTTAAAGGGGAGGTATGGCCACCCTACCACAGGGTGACTTGGGGCAACTGCCCCAGGAACCACTATTTTATGTACTTCAGGGGGGCCCTCAGTGACTCATTTTGTGGCATAGCAAAGCTGTGATTGGCCTGGGCTCATGTCCCAATCACGGGCCCACTATAGGAAAAGGGTCCCCCCCCAGAGTCGGGGAGGGAGGCTTCCCCATGAAAGCTCCCAGCAGGCCCGCCAGACCCGCAGCAATCTTGCCACAAAGGGGGTGGGGGTGGATGCAGCACTTCACCCCCAACCCACTCATAACTCTTTCTTGGCAGGGTACTTTGCAACTGTCCAAAGTACCACTTGGAAATTTTCAGAGAGGGTGGAGTGTTGGTTCCACTCCCTCCCCTGCCCATTCTGAACATTTTCTAGTGATGCTTAGGCCACTTGCAAAGGGCCCTCTCAGGGTCTGGGGCATGGGCTCAGTTGAGCCCCCTTGCTCCATGGTAGGTACCCCACTGACACTTTCACTAGGGCAAGGTGTGGGGCTCCACTCCCTTCCCACAGGGCCCCAAACACAACCACTTCTATGGCCCTACGGAGGGTGCCTCCGAGGGTGCAGGAACACAAGGTTGGGATCACTATGGTCCCTGCATTTTATCATCACTCTGGGCCCTTCAAATACTAAAGCTGGCCCTGGGTATATCATCTCTTTCTACCTACTCTTCTTGGTCTTGTTGAACTCTACAGTATTACAGGACATAACAAAAGCTGAGATGACTTTCTGTACATTCAAGCCTTATTATCAGAAATTTAACTCCGGAGCAAAGATACTTCTTGGCTTAAATTTTTGCAAATGATGCCTTAACTATGGCTGAAGCAGCAGCATAGTTTGCTGATTACTGTCGATGTTTTGGTATTCTTGCTGCCGATCCAATGGTATTTGCTATCAGTTTGTGACATCTTCCGATATAGTGACCATTTCTGACATTTTGCAACCGTTTCAAGCTTGTGCAACCATTTCCCCTTGCTTTCCAGCAGTTTCCGACAGTATTCTGACACTTTCCGGCAGTATTCTGACACTTTTCGGCACTTTACGACAAACATCTGAAGTGTCAGATTTTATGGGGGATGCTGTGTCAGGAAAACAGCAACGGGTGGGCAGTTACTGATGGAATTGTCAAAATCTGTGACATGTCATTTCAGGCCTACCCTTAGCCTGGGAGTACGTTTAAAATAAATGGGTATATTTGTCATTTGAGTAATAGGAATCTTTCACAAGGAGGTCCTATATGCAGTAGCAGGGGTAGGGAAACTCAGACCCGTGGGCCAAATGGAGCTCTCAGCCTTTTGTTACATCCTCCCTTTCCAATTTATACATTTGGCCTGCAGACGCAGCAACTGCTCTGGCCTTGAACACATCTCTCTCAGCATACGCCCTTATCTCAACTTCCTTCCTCTGATTATGACTTCAGCCTCTCTGCTCTGTTTCCCCTGCACTGAGCATTGGGAAACAGAGGTGCCTTATAGCAAGGTCCCGAACCCTCTAAAAAGGCCCACAGAGTGGGGAAAATGTTTTCCCAGCTCTGCAGCAGAGTGAATTTCAACCATTCCTCGGGTAAACCAGCTCCTTTTCCAGGCATTAATTTCTGAAGGCCAAGTGGATGAAGACTTTGTTCAAATGGCTTGAGATGAAAAAAAGGATCATTTATAAAAATGAGCATACAGTGAACAAGTTAGGGACATGGCTAGCAGGGGAGGATTAATGATGCTTAATTGCAGACATTGAGGCATACAACTATAGCTAGAGCAGCAAAGTAGAAATGAAATGTGGGATACAATACTTAAGTCCTTGGGCATGGAACGGCCAAGGAAATGGCAATGGCAGGTATTTCAGGACTCAGCATTACTTTGTTGCCTTCTCTCTGGAACCAAATAATCAAAAAATGTTTCTCTGATAGAAACCCAGACAGAACATTCATGAATGTTGAGTCAAGCTGCATTGATATTTCCTTTCCTCAGTATCTCCCAATGGATTGAAGCTGGAGAGGTGAATAAACGTGAATTTTGGTATCTTTGTCCCTTGGAGAAGCGTGTGAGCTTTATGGGATATATTACTTCTGTAGTTTTCACTTCAGATTAAAAATACTGTCTACTTTGTTGCATCCCATCCCATTACACAGCATGGCTTCACCTATCCCATCTAGACGTTCTATCAAAACCTAATCTATCACTTTATGCATTCATAAAGCATTTGTCAGCTGGTTACCTAACCACCATCTACATCATTTTAAAAGAAATAGTCATCTTAAAATAGCCATATGTTCTAGTCTTCCTTAAATTTTTGCCACTGCTTAGCAATGTTCTCTTCCCCTCCCTCTATTACAAAGTGTTCCAGTGTTTTGTTTTTGTTGTAGTAGTAGTAGCAGAACATGTATCAGCACATCATTTGCAAATATATGACACTTGCATTGCATCCTAAGAGAGGCAAAATTTGTTTGGTTCATTCTGAACTCAGGTGGTCAAGGGATATATTGCACCAACTGCAGCTATTAAACTGGGCAGTACAGACTACAGATCAAAATTTTAAGATTAAGGGGTACTGTGGAGCCGTGGTGGTCAGTCTGTTTGATGGCATGTGGTGTTGCGGAAGAAGAGAAGTCCCTAAAAATGCTGGGCATCTGTCAACCCTATTACAGAATAATAATAATAATAATAATAATAAATAAACATTTGTATAGCAACAGCCGTGTACCTGGTGCTTTACAGAACAAAAATAAAGATGTGGTCCCTGCCTACGGCTTACAATCTAAAAAGACAAGGAGGGGCGACAAAGAGAGGGGACAAAGGGAAGACAAGGGAGAAGCAAACAAACATGCAAGCAGCTGTGAAGTCTCAGGTGCACGTGCTTGGCTTGGTTACAGTTAGGCAGGAGTCTGCAGAGGAGGGCAGACCGTAAGTATTAGGGGAAAAACAACTAGCAGGCATTGGGAAAGGCGGCATGGAAGAAGTGGGTGTTGAGGAGGGATTTGAAGGTGTGGAGGGAGGAGGTGAGACAGATGTGGGTAGGGAGGGAGTTCCAGGCATGGGAGGCAGTGAGGGAGAAGGAACAAAGGGGGTTAGGGGAGCATAGGAGACGGGGGGGATTGAGGGAGGGGACAGAGGAGGAGCGAAGGGCGTGTGCAGGAGTGCATAAGGAGATTAGGGCTGAGAGATGGGGGAGCTTGGCTGTGAAGTGTTTTATAGGTGAATACCAGGAATTTAAACCGGATGCGTTCGGGAGGGGGGAGTCAGTGGAGATAGGAGAGGCGAGGCTGCACGTGGTCAAAGCGATGGGCTGAGTGGATGACCTTGGTGTCATGGATGTAGGGGAGAGGAGAGGGGAAAGGACGAGGGAGGAGGAGGAGATAGGGGTAAATCAGCCACTCCCGCACACACACAGAGATGAGGCAGCTTTCTTGCACAATGGAATCCTTTCTAGGTGGAAAAGTGTCCCTCAGGGTGTTGTTTGGGCTTTCCCTCTTATTCAGAGGGCAGCCTAGCTCATCATAGGGACTGCGAGAGTAAGCCTTTCACCCCAAGGGGAGATAAGGTAACACAGCACACAACTTCCAATTATTCGGGGAAATATGCGGGGCCCAGGACACCATGGAACAAGGTGGGCAACACGGGGGAAAGGGAACACAACCCAGGATGGTGGGGGGAAGGGGAAGGGACCACAAGGGCCAATGGAACAGGGTACGGGGAAAGGGGCTCAGGAACAGTGAGGGACAGGTGCTAGCGAAATCAAGGAGCAGCAGTGCAGGGGAGATAATATCCTTGAGACAACTATGAAGGTAAAGGATTGAGGCTTAGGGATTGCAAGGGACCAGAACTTACGCACCACTAGACAGAACTCACAACACAGATAGACACACTCACCGCAGACACACGCACGATCAAGGGGGGAGGGGAATACACAGGAACAGACACTCGCTCCAGACACTCCAAGATAAGGGCTTAGGATCAGGGAACAAGTCTCTTTCTCCACAACCAGGGCCAGCCTCTCAGGTGCGATTACCGGCGGGGGGCTCCAAGCCCCGCCGGTCTCCTTTATAGGCCCCTAATCTAAGGCCTGTCACCTGTGCGCCGAGCTGGGCTCCGCCCCCCATGCGTGCCTCCCGTAGCGTACACCCGGGTGGGGGGCTTCACCATGCGTGCTCTAGCTCCACCCCTCCTCAGGAGCCCCATGCGTCCTTCTGCCGGCCCCGCTTTCCCCTATCGCGGGGCCCGGCACCGACCTGCTCATGGGCCCAGGGGGGGGGGGGGAGCGCGCACGCCCTCTGACACTTGGTAACGGAGTTTTGGATGGCGATAGGGGGACAGGTGAGAGCGAGGGAGGCCAGGGAGGAGAAGGTTGCAGTAGTCAAGGCGAGAAATGACCATGGCATGAACAAGGGTTTTGGCAGAGGAGATAGAGAGAAAGGGGCTGATCTGAGTGATGTTATGGAGGGCAAAGCAGCAGGACTTGGCAACAGAGTCACTTGTAATAGTCAAACGCATCCGGATCTTTCAACAGAATCCTGTATTGATGCCACTGAGATGTTCCCACTTTCCAGTTTGTATTTCCAACTAAGTAGGCTGAGGCCTACTTCATCCAATACCACCTTCCATTTCCAGGTATTAAGAGGTGAAGGAGGTATGGTTCATAGTGTCTAAGTCCATCTTTGATAAGAACAGGTTCAGACTAGAATTTCTGGCTGCTCACTGATCCTATTAGTTGGATGTCTAGAGACAGCAGAAAAATGAGAGGGACTCAAAGCCTGTGTAGTTCTTTGACAAGCACTACAATGGAAACCAAGGCAAGAACTCCTGTCAGGACCCCAAAGTGAAAGTACTTCTACCAGCTTCATTTCTGTTGAATGTTTGTTTAGTTGGAAGATGTAGTATCACTGATGGTTAAGGCTGTTTGCTTGTGTTTTAAAGATTCCTTGCCAACTGCTGTTAACTTTTTGAAATTTGTGGCATTGACATATGCCAAGTCTTCTGTTTTTGTATTTTGTGTTTTTGTTTGTTTGTTGTTGTGTCTGAGTGAAATGCTATATCTACTTGGCTTCAGATATTTGATGAGATTAAGAGAACGTGGTAGGAAAGGAATACCTTTTTTCCTTTAAAAAAATAAATAAAAATCTTGTAATTTTTCAAAAGTGGTTCTAGCTCCTCAAAAGTTTTGGATAGAAAGCTGGTTAGACATTTTCTGGATCAAATACATGCGTTGTAGTGTCCTGCTGTCAACAGAAAGCAATTGAATTGAATTCAACACATTGAAAGTGTCATAGAAATTATAACTCTTGGCCTTGATTTGACTAAGCTCAAACTTCATATGGTAAAGAATACATCATTTTATGAGTAAATTTAAATAGGGCTGAAGCGGCAACTCCTTTTCCCGCTCCGCTATTTCATTCCACCATTTTGGAATTGCCTGCGACTTTCCACAGCTTTTCCACTGGCTTTCTGCAAATTCCGCTAATTCGGAAACTGTTGGAACAATCTTGGAAACTGTAGGGACAAACATTGTTCTGCTACTTCGCAGTGCCGATGGAAATTGCGGAAGATTGAAACTGTTGGAACAAACATTGTTCTGTTGTGTTCGCAGCCAGGGGAAGTAGCGAAATGAAAGTAGTGGAATAGCAGAAGTAGCGGAATGAAAGTATTATTATTATTATTATTATTATTTTATTAGCAAGAATATATATAGTGCCAGCAAATGTATCTGGTGCTTTACAAAGTAATGGAATAGACATGGTCCCTGCCCTAGGGCTTACAGTCTGAGAGACAGGGGTGGGGGAGATGAAGGAAGGGGAACAGAGGAAGAGACAAGGGGTGTAACATTCACTAAGATGTGAGGCCTCAGGTGCACATGTTTGGCTTGTTTATGTCGAGAAATATGACTGGCTGGTCCATGTGGTGAGGATATGAGTACACAGACCTCAGGTAACAGATTGTACTGGATGGAAGGTATCAGCAGGAGTTAGGAGAGGGGAGTGAGTTGTGGAGGGCAGAGTGGAAGACGTGGGTCTTGAGGAGGATTTGAAGGTACAAAAGGAGGAGGTGAGGTGGATGAGGGCAGGGAGGGAGTTCCAGGTGTGGGGTGTAGCTAGGGAGAAGGAACAAAAGTGGTTAGGGGAGCAGTGGAGGTGTGGGAAGGTGAGAGAAGGGACAGAGGAGGAGCGAAGTTCATGGACTGGAATACGGAGGGAAATTAGCACAGAGAGGTAGGGGGGAGCAAGGTTGTGAAGAGACTTATAGGTGAAGACTAGGAGCTTGTGCAGGATTTGTTCAGGAAGGGGGAGCCAGTGAAGAGAGGAGAGGAGGGGCTGCACATGGTCGAAGCGACTGGCGAGGTAGATGGCCCTGGCAGCAGAGTTTGGGACAGAGATGAGGGGAGAAAGGTGAGTCAAAGTTGAAGTCTAAGCTATGGGCTTGGGGGATGGGAAGGATGGTGACCCCGTCAATAAGGATCCCATTCTCTCTAATTTCGTGGAATATATTGGGTCTTAGATCTAAGGTTTATGATAAGGATTGGCTTGAATTTATGGATAAATTTGATTTGGTTTGTCTCCAAGAGACATGGATGAAGAATGAGGAGGCCCTTAGTCTTATGGGATTTGTTGTCCATCTACATGGGGGCTCTAAGAGGGTGGGTCGAGGTCGTATATCAGGGGGCCTTGGGTTCCTAATTAAAGAAATAAGATCCCAGGCGTTCTTCATCATTAAATCAGAGAGACCAGAATTTCAAATATTGTGGGTAAGGCCAAATATCCTACTCCAAGACCAGTATATTCTGGTAAATGTCTATATTCCTCCAGTCTCCTCTTTGTATTATAACTCTGACATTTGGGGGGTTTTGGAAGGGGAGATCCTTAGGTTGGAGGAACTTTATCCGCAGGCAATCATGGTACTTGTGGGAGACTGGAATGTCCAGCTAGATAGACATAGTTCTAAGGGAGCAAATAAGGGC